>CAJVPQ010000581.1:0-25794 GCA_910591825.1 Funneliformis caledonium
TAAAGCGCTGACTATACGCGAAGCTAATTTAGTCTTACTCAGCTTCAATCATGTCCTATATAAGCAAGTCTTTTTTGTTCTTCATTCCCCATAAACTTAAAAATGTCTGCACAGTGAAGCAAGAAACAAACCCGCATATTAATTAATGAACGTAAAAATGGTAATGAAGAATATTACTGAACCCTAATCGTGATAAGAGAAACTTCTGGAAAAGGATTGCGGAGAATATTAATCAAGCAAATAATACAAATTACTTCACTGGGGAAGATTGTAACAAGAAATTCTTAGCTCTAACTCGAGCATACTATGTAAATAGATAATTGAGCATTTTGTATATATTTAACCCAACTCTGATCTGATATTTTTGGTAAATATAAACGACCCAGGCCTATAAGAAAGCCATAGCAGAAGCTAATACTGAAACTAATGAGGGAGGTAAGGCAAAAGTCAAAAAGAAGAGAAGTCTTGTTGGAGAATATTATTACGAAGAGTTCTCCATGGAATTTTGGAAAGTTTCTAATATTTATCCCTCCTTCGGTCAAGACTTTCAGGAGATAGCCTATCCTGTTAGTTTTTTTTTTCAAACTAAAGTGAGAAAAAATATTTATTGTTTCTAGGATCACAACATTCTATGACGTCATCTAATATAACCATCTAACCAACACTCTCAACACCTGGTCCTTTCAAAACAGGATCTGATACTTCTTCTGCTAAACAAACCAAATTATCAAGATCAGTAACGCCTTCTATTGAGACTCCTGTTGTCTCTAGACCTGTTACTTCCACAATCCCCTCATTCTCTCAAAATGTGAATGTAATTAATGTAATAATTAATTATGGTGACAAAGGAAGCAGTTTAGAAGAACAATAGGAAATAGAATATTTTTTATTAATATATATGTATAGTGCTTAGCAACTGTAGAATAGTATTTTAATGTTCTAGCTGTTTGTTTTTACAATTATAGCTGTATTAATAAGCAAATGTAATTAATAAATAAATATCACTTGTAAAACGCGAAACACGTTCAAAAAACTCAAAGTAAAATCTTTATTTATCATTATGTAATATGGCCGATCCGTTAAGCAAAAAAAAAGTGAATAAAAAAAGTAAAATAATAGATCAAAAGACCGGAGGAATGTAATGATTGAAATAAATGATGCTATTAAAGAGGGAAGGAGTACGCAGATCCTAAGCCATTTAATGCGAGTCCCAGCATCATTTTAATTCGCATCACTACCCCCACTACCATTACTATTGCTACTGCTACTATTATTATTATTCGCAAAACTAACTACTTTTTTCCTTTCTCTTTCGAGCCATGAGATGATTTTATTCATTGTTGTAGTCCTTTGGGTCTTTTGATGTCAATAGAAGCTAGCTAACGTGGCTGAACTAAGACCGATTTCTTGAGATAATATATTGTACATCTGTGTAAGGGATTTTTTCCCTTTTTTCCTTCTTTGATCAAAAATGGCCGTGAACTCGTGCTAGTACATTTCGAGCTCATCATTGAAGACAGATTGATGACCTGTGGATGCATAACTCATAGAAGATCCAGCTGGAAAAAATGAAATACGTCAGAAGGAAACAGAATGCTAAAAATAATCATACAAATGAATATTATACCTCGTGATACTGCATCATTCCTATCATCCCTCCATTCATTCTCAGTGCGCATTCTCTGAAGTTCATTATTTAGTACCAGGATGGATACCTCAAGATCATTATTTCTTCCAGACTGTTGCTTGCGAAAGTAGATGAATCCTCCTGCAAGAATGATATATGTAAAAAAATTTCCTGAAAAAAAGATTTGGAGCCTCTCCATTGTTAAGAAACCTTGGGATATCGCTTCATAGATTATTACTATAGTACAGAAGAATATGAGCAGGAAGATGTCTGTGGATGATAGCATTTTATTATTTGTTAGATTGTGAATTGATTGAGGTATGCGTAAGTTTTTTTTTGTTTTCTTACTGGAAGCCTCCAACTAACCCAGTGTTTTTATATTCAAGTTTCCTCCGCAGTTGATAGACACGATCATTGAAAAACATAATAGTCTCTGAATCTTCGCTGATGATCTTACAGTCCATTATTTAGCTGATCCTGACCTGCAAATTACTCTGTATTAGAATGCATTAGCTTGGCGATCAAAATTTCGCTAAAAATTTTATCATTTATAGCTAAGAGATCAGATGCATTTTTATTTGCAATACATTGAAATAAATACAAAGATCAGAAACGGGTGGGGCCCTCTGGGACCAGGCGCACCCTGAGCTAAGAAAAAGAGAATTTCTCTGATATCTTCTGCACATTTGCCTTAGTGCCTTCAGCCAGGTGATTAGTTTACCCACATGATTCAAAAAAGAAAAATACAATTTCGCATAATTCAGTCTAAGTGAGTATCCTAGGTAGTCACCGGAGAGATGGTAGGATTCACCACTGACTGAGGTACAGGATTATCAAAATATATATCACAGTTTTTGTGAATTTCCATGAGTATTTTATCAAAATCGTCATCGGCAGACTCAGTTGGTGTTTTTTCCTCTAACTTTGCTAATTGAGCCATTTCTTCAAGCTGGATCCTTTCATGAAGTTCGTGATCATACTCATCATCAGATTCAGAGTCATCGAATTTGAAATATACGTCAGAATCAGATTTATTAGCATCGGATTCATTGGCGTCAGAGTCATTGTCACTTTCATTCGTTTCTTCTTCCTCCTCATCAAAATACATATCTGTCTTAGCTCGCGATACTGGGGTTACTACACTTGCCAACGTTTTGTTCTCTTTCTCTATCCCAGTCTCATATGGTGTACCTAATAAGCGGTCTCCTCGTCAATAGATCCTGTGATCATTTTTAGATAATCCTCCTCTTCAGCTGATAAGGATGAATTTTCTTCAGGTATGGACATAGTTAGAGCACTTATTTCAGTTGATTCATTCGTCCCTTCTTCTTCCTTAAAATAATCTGTAACATCCGAGGTATCACTAAAATTATTATCTGAGTTGGGGTTATTAGCTAAAGTAGTAGCCACGGTCTCAGAGATTTCATTCATAGGACTAGTGATTGTCTTCAATTTGACCTGTTCTATGATATGTTTGATTTGAGGATTAGTGAGTTTTGAAATTCTGTCAGCATTACAGGTGACCCGATTAACCATATACCCTGGTATACCATCAATTTTTTTCAGAGTTACAGGATCATATTCAAACTCAAATAACTTATTAATTTTTCTCGCTCTAGAGGTCCTCACACGTAAATATTCATCCGAAATACCTGTAAGGTATGGTTTCATTTTGGCATAAATTTGTATTCTTGCAGTCCTATCCGCAAGTTTCTTATTTTCAGATCTAAGTTCCAGGACCTTGTTTTCAAATCTTTCTGAGAATAAATGCCAAGCTGTAATTTCTGCTCGCTTTGCTGTGATCGATCTATTTCTTGCTCCATTTGCTTGGCAGAATTAATTGGCAAGTCTCTTAATACTTATCAATTCAGGAACTATGGTTTTGGGAGAAGAAAACTTTACATCTTTCAGAAGTTGATTGTCAGATGAGAGTAGCTCTTCCAACAAACCTTGTACGAATTCAGTTACTATACTCAGTCCTACTATCGATTTATCTTGATAGTCAGCTTTGCTCTCAATTTCTTCCAAACTTTCTGAAGCCACCTGATCGTATCCCAAGAATACAGTTTTCCCAATTTCTTCCAAATTTTCTGAAGCACTCCGATCATTAATGGTGTTCGAATCCATAGTAGAATTCGCAATATCTTCAATGACCCCTATTTCGTGAGATAATTCTGAGAAAATACAGTTAGTAATTTTAGGCACATCCATCTTCTCAATATTGTTAACAGTTCCTGATAAATAAGCAGTATCAGAAGAGCTATCCTGGCCAGCCAATTCGCGCTGGAGTTTCTTTTCCTTATTGCGTCACCTAATATCTTCACCAACGATTTTCTTATCCTCTTCATCTAAGAAAATATCCATTTCTTTCTCCTGTGATGATTTTTTATGATGGATCACACCCGAATTGGCTGAAGGCGCTAAAGCAAAATTAGATAAGATGTTATTAGGAGTATTATCACTTTGCAACTGCTTCCCTTCCAATTTCTCAATTCTAGCATCACGTCAGTTATTCTCTTCTATCATCTGTTTCATAAGCTCTGCATTTCTGGCCTCAATCTTGACATTCTTGGCTTTAACCTTAACAAGCTTCTTTCTAAGTTCAGGAATCTCGGCAAGTTTCTTTCTAAGTTCAGGAATTTTAGCATTTTCGGTCTCAAGTTCGACATTCCTAGCTTCAAGCTCAGTAATGCGTTGCTTTAATAAATTTATTTCAGATTTTATGTCTGTGTAATATCAGTGTTAGTATTCAAAATCGATAAAATATGTAGATTATTCAGCTGATCCAGATTAGTTAGATCGGTAGAGTACTACCATTCTGCTTGATCGGCTAGTATTCTATCAAAATAATTTCTTGGTGATCGTCTGATAGGGTGCCAGAATATCAGATCTAAAGCCTGCACTAAATTCTGATTGTTATGCATACTTAGATCTAAAAGTCTCTGAAGTCTCTGAGCTAAAATCTCTCTACTAGCAACATTATTTTGTGTAAGATGATTTCTAACCATCCTAATAAGATCAGGAGGCGTTATAATTTTCACAAAATTATCAATATAAATATTCGGATTAAGTGAAATGAGCTGATCTACAGCTTCTTTACTAATATTATTACACCCTTCTAAATTGAGATACTTTATGTTAAGACACGAACCAGCAATTTCTTTGATAATTATATCAGTAATTTTACAAAAGCTGAGGTCAAGATGTTGGAGCCTTGGGCAAGAACGAATAACATTACAAATTGATGTTTCAGAAAACTCTGTACGTCTAGAAATATTTAGACATTCTATTTTATAACATGAATTCACGATTGCACATAGGCCTTTATCATTTCCAAATCCACTGCATAAAAGTGGATATATTAAAATACTTCAAATTTGGGTATGATTCTGCTATTAGCTTTAGAACTTTACCAATAGACTCAGGCTTTATACTCCCTCTAAAATCTAAATGTATTATATTTTGGAAAGTATGCATAATGCCTTTGATTTTTTTATTTGAAAGTGAACGATAGTCTGATATTTTGAGATGAGTTAGTTTTGAGCTATAAACTGGTCTTCTTTCTCCTCTACATATTATTTTAAAAAATCTTTCCAATCGAGATCTATCGTCTACTTCATTCCCCTTTAGCTCAATGCGTTTCCATAGAATAGGAGCATCGCATCTGTATCACAATCGGGATACAAATAGAGCAGGATACAGTGTCTTATCTACTGCTAGGGAATATAGAATCCACTCTAATATTTCTGGTATAATAAAAATACTTGAATGCGCATATATAGTGCATATTATATATTATATCTTTAAACGAAAAAATAGCAAAGTTCCTTACCCTGAGTGCTTTCAGCTGGAGAAATTTCACGATCATGCAAAGCGCCTGATTTTTCAAATCCTTCTGGTTCAGCCATTTCAAATTACCACTCGCTTAACTTTTCTTGGTCGCGCCTTCTTTCGTTGCTTATGAGGACAGCCCCCTTTTACCTCAATTATCTCAACTGAATCAGAATCTTCAGAAGACTCAAATGAATAGGAGAGACTCTTACATTTTTTAATATTTACTGAAGAAGTTATTTTTTGTATTAAGTCGATCACAGTTTCCCTATCTACACATTCGTCTAGATCTTTTAATTCATCTTTTAAGGATTTTATATCCCTTTCTAATCCTTTTACTCTCCTTTCTAAAGTGTTATATTGGGAATGATAATCTTCCAATTGTTTCTTTAGTGCCCTATTTTCACCAGAAAGTGCACTATATATCTCTGTATTTTGCTCGTTTAGTCTAAATGTCTGGGCTAATATCTTTGTATTTTTGATAACTTCCTGCTCACTAGCTATACTATCAGATGAATGATTTTGATCAGTTACCATTTATATGATATATTATATATGATATATCTTGCTTCGAACAAAAAAATAAATTTAATAAATGATGTTTAACCCTTATATGTGATTAGTTTTCGTCAAAGAGTTCAAAGGCCATTGCCTGATCATAAGGCTGTCCTCTTTTTAGATATGAATAACAATCTCATAATTCTAATTCGATTTTGAAAATATACTAATAATACATAGTAAACATTGAAATAGAGGTTTGGTCATCTATAACGGGCTCAGATTATTATATGTCTAATCTTAGACATATTAAAAATAAAAAAGGTGTAATTTTAAAAGGTCATATTCACAGAGGGGTTATATATGAATAGATTTTAATATCAATGGGAATCGTACACAATCTTATCTTCACAGACTAGTCGCAGAAGCATTTATTCCTAATCCAAAAAATAAACCTTTTGTTAACCATATTAATGGCATTAAAACAGACAATCAGGTAAATAATCTGGAATAGGTAATTTCTAAAGAAAATGCTAATCGCAAAGTGTTTCCAAATCCTGGTTGTAGTAGATCTCGAAAAGTTGTATAAATTGGATTAGATAGAAATATTATTAGGATTTGGGATTCACTTACTCTTGCGCAAGATACACTTAATATTTATAAAAGTACCATTTCATTATGTTATAGTGGAAAACGAAATTCTGCTGGAGGATGGTATTGGATGTATTATGAAAATTATATGAAACCCAATCTCAATGAATTAAAATTTGATTCAGAAAAATTTAAAGTATCATCCTTAGGTAGAGTTCAGCTAGTGAATGGTATGATTACACAAGGAAATTTACAGTTAAGATATCTTCGTATTGGTAGAGGAACTAAAAATTATTCTGTTCATCGCCTAATAGCATTAGCTTTTTGCCCAAAAGAACAAGGTAAAGATTATGTAAACTATATTGATGAGAATCCTGCTAATAATAAAGCTTTGAATCTTGAATGGATCACTCTGAAAAAAAATGTCTAACATGCCGTATGTACTAGACTTCAAAAACAATATCCTGTTAAACAGATTTTTAATAATAGATCTTTTCGAGAATTCTCATCTATAGCTGAAGCATAGCGTGTAACTAAAAATTATCATATTTCAGATGTATGTCGTGGACTTCAATCATATGCTGGAGGGTATCACTAGGAATATATTGATTCAGCAATACACAATAAGAGTTGAGATATTTAGTTATTATGAATATCTATCAATAAACCAGTAAAATTTATACTGTATATAAAAAATGAAATAATATACAGATATCCTTTACTAGTATTTTTTAGTTTTCATCAAAGAGCTTGAATACCGTTGTCTGATTATATAGTTGTCCTCTCAATCAAAAATTGACTATAGTATAGTTTTACGCTGGGAAGGAATGGTTGTCTGACGAATGTCGAAGGGCTTGACTGACGATGGTCATAGCTTCTGATAAATTCTTTGCACTATTCAATATGATCACAAATACTGCCTCTAATTTGCGCAGATAGCTAGGAAGGAGTGGTTTATCAGTTTCAGGAAGAAATCTTTCTTTTTTCAGAAATGTATTAAATCATTTAACTTCTAGCACTCCTGGATCCCTCAACTGTTCAGAAGAAATTGATTTCTGAATCTAAGTAAGGAGAAGTTTAGCCTGCTCTTCATTTCTTTCTAACGATATAAATATTTGAGGATTATTCTGTTGGCCTCAGTTTTTTACGTATCCAGTTACACCTCCATTAGATATACACAAGTCTTTAATTTCAGCAGGACGGATGCAAAGCATGATCATTACATCGGCTAGGGCTTGCACAGTAGGTGTCTTAGATACATCATACAAATTGAGTCTCTCCTTAACCGATTCTAATGAGAAGTGATCTGGAAAATCAATCCCTTCATTTTTACGTTGATCCCTACGCTCCTTTTGAATCTTATTAGATGCGCAGGTTGTTTTTTCTTCTAATGTAGCAGAGATTATTTTTTCTGAGGCATTAAGTTTTCACAATTCTCTTCGAAGCCTACTAAGACGAAATGTGGTGGCGACAGGGTTAGAGGCGTTATAGTTAAAGCCTTGGCTATCGCCTTTACTTCTTTTTCACCAAGATTATCTCGAACAATACGCTGGGCTATACTTTCGATAGTTTTTCCATCTGAAATAATGTCAGATATTTGACATATATTAACATCCCTCCTTCTTTGAGGATTACCTGACTTCTACTTTGGCAAATTCTCTGATCAGGGATTAGTACAAATGCCTGCTCTCTGCTAAAATTATACCCTTTTTGGAAGCATTGACGACCCTTGTCTCTTTTCAGTTTATCTGTCAAAAGCTCGAGTAATGCTGGAGTGTGTCGGCTAAGTTCTTCATCACTCATATCTTTACTGAGTTTGTGTTCTGCAACGTACTTTGTTACAATCGCGGACATGGCTATGTAAATATAGGTTGTGGAGTAACTACTAGATTATGCGTAACTGTTAGGTTATTCTATATCTGAAAAGTTCAATTTGAAAAAATATTCCGCTATTTATCTATCCCATAATCAGTAAAAACTATCAGAGGGTTAGTGAAGGGAAAAAATATATAACTCTTGCTCTAGCCACATCGATTTAAAATTTGCAGGTAGATAGGATATGCAAAAAAAATACATAATAATAATTTGGAATTATATATTGCCTAGTTGTAAAGAACGAAAGTCCCATCTCTACTAATATTAATTAACCCACTCTTATTCGCTCTTTACCAAAGCATACCATTCTCCTGGAGTATGCTTATTGTTTTTTTCTATTCCTCATTGGTATTGAGCCAGGAGGATGTGATCCCATCTCCCTCAAGAGAGCAACAGATTATTTCTTCTCCTATCAATCTTTCCCGTATCGTCATATCCATATATTCATTGGAATCTTCTTCCACTTCTTTTGCATAACCACACATCCAAGAATTAGTTTCCATTCTATCTCGAAATATAATAGAATCAAGTCGGTCTTTTTCAGTGATGGTCACGAAGACATCTGGGTTCTTACCGAGTTTGACTGCCTTTTTTCTAAGACGCTCTTCTCGCTGTTGTCTAGCTAGGAGTATAGTAGACGATACTTGATTGATAAGCTTAGAAGAATCGCACTTGTCGCTTGTTTCTTTTGAAAGCATATCCACCATTTTGCTGATAGGCTCGATAGATTCGGGAAGTTTGCTAGTCTCAAGTTCATCTATTACTAGCTCAGATAGTTCAGAAGCCTTAATAGTTTTAAAAGTGGAGGCAACTGGAGGTTCAGCTTCATTTTTTACTAGCTAAGGCGAAGTTATTTTCTAGGGAATAATTTCTGACACATTGAATATGGATATGTCTGCTGTTTCATTTTCGGGTAAGTCAGGTTGAGGTATATTGGAAAATTCTTCGATATCACCTAAGCCTGATTCATGGAGCTTAGCTATGATTTTAGAATGGTTAAGAATATAGTGATATTCTCTTTTTCCATTATTTTGTAAACGTATTCTATCAATACTAATTTATGAAAACTTCTTTCCTAGAATAACGTTAGTAAATGGTTTTTCTCCATTATTTTCACACTAGGCAATATATTCTTGATATAAATTTGTATAATATGGTCTATCAATTTTTTCAATAGACCATGAGGAAGTATGATCAATTATAAACTGAATAGGATTAAGAAGTTGATCCTGCATTGTTTCTGCTCTCATTTTTGTATTGAGAATATTTTGTGGTATCCAATCTGAAAGATCACGTTTAAGTAAATAATTCATGAAAACACCAGGTGTATTTGGATTATCTAAAATTTTTCCTAAACATTTAAAATATTCCATATTTCCTTTACATTGAGGCGATACATCTAGACATACAATACGTCTATCACCCATTTCAATACGAAGTGGTGTATCATGATTACTTAAAACTATATATTCGATAAAATCTTTAATTGTTTTAGGCTCAGACCCTTTGTACTCTATTGTCATGTATGGTTCAGTTATGAATGATTTTAAGTGATCATTGACCTTATGCTATTCTCTAGAGGCCATTCCGGTCTCATTTAAAAGGATAAATTTTCGTACTTATATGCAACTATTAAATCTTCCCAATACTTTCCCAAGATCTAATATCGCAAAGAATAATTCTGGTCCTAGTACTTTCTTTCCAATAAAATATGTCAAGATATTTTTTCCAGAACGTGGAGGGGAGCTTAATACTAAAACAGTACCAGGTTTTTTATCAGGATATTGTACAAGATATGCAAACTAATTGAGAACATATTCTGAAAGAACTTTATTCCTATTACACCAGACATTTTCCATATGCCAGATTATCGGCTCAGTAAGAGCAAAATCTATTTCAATGATAGGTGCTTTAAAACCCAAGAAGAGGTTGAAAAACTTTGTATTTGGTGGGAGGCAACATGGTGAGTATGGGAGAAAATCAATGCCTCGATATCGAATTAAACCTTTTATGACTGCCTGATCTACTAGATTTACTAATTTTACCGCTTCCCCTCCTAGCTCAATTAAGTTTATTTCATACTTGGTAATTTCAAGCTTAGATGACATCTTAAAGAAAAGACCACCATCAGAATCCTCAAGTTTTAATACCCATAATTTTGTATCAGTTTGAATGCATGCTATTGTTGCTTGAATGGCTTCGTATACAGCATTGCAAGTGAATTTTTCTTTTGTATCACATATGTCAATTAGATCACCCTAAACAAAGTGATCATTAGGATCTGATATTCTGAAACAGTCTAGTTTTTTAGGACTCAGAAGCTTCTTTTCTCAATTCAAGGCTGTCTCGCTAATTTTAAGCTTTAACAAAGGCTTAATACTAGACTCTCTATCTTGATTAACACGATAGCAGAAAAAGCTGTAGGATTTTTATTTTGTATAATGTATACATTTTTGCTATCATGTTCTCGATCACATAATGGGCAGTGTGATGGGGAGACGCGTGATAATGGAAATTTATTAGGAAAGTTATCTGATGGATATGAAAGATTATATCTTTCAATACTAGACTCTTCAATCAATTTCTCTACTAGTTCAAATTCAGCTTTAGTGGTTTCGTTATCTATAACACTATTGTACTCTAGATGTCTTTTAACTTCTGGTTCTAGAACAATTAAGAGAGGACTTTCTACAATTTCTGATTCATCATTGGGCAGACGAAACATGAAATCGAAGATTGTTCCATCTTTTGGGAGAATAGCTTTTTTCACACGAACGTGTTCTTCAGTTTCTTCAATGAATTTGGGTGTCCCAACCATCTGCAAGGAAAATGATCGTTTATTTGCGATATTATCAATAATACTATTTCCTTGCAACCCTTCTGGAAGTTTTTTATGAATAAACTCAGTGAATACTACGACCTGAGCGATGCTTGGAAGCCTCATATCAAAAGTTGAGATATAGAGAGATATTTTTTTCTCATCACTACTATCGGCAATGGTCATAGATTTTTTATTCCATTTTGGGAATACTTCTAGACAAGTATCTCTAAAGGAGCAACAAAGTATGTTTTTAGCCTGACCGCCTGAAAGCTTGGGGGTGATAGCATTTAATGTTTCCATCGGTAAGTCAAAATCTATAATTGGCTGGAGTGGCTCATTCCTATCAATGAATTCGTGTAAGAAATGGCCTTCACTATTTGAGAGTATGGCTTCTATTTCATCCTCATTGTCTGCGTCTAGAAAATGTCTTGGCCTAACACTATCGTCATGAATTTTATATTGGCATTGTCCTATATCAGAGGCTTTAACCTACAATAGTACAGGGTGGAGGCATCGAGAAACTCTGAATATTCGGTCATTTTTAGATAACTTCCAGCTATATAATATCCTAAACTCAGGATATACTGTCCCGAGAAAAAAGTTTAAATAAAAAATAAATATAGAAATATAAGAGATACCCAATGAGAGCTGAATTTATTTGCTAATATCTTTCTAATAAAGGAAATATATGCGGACGAGCTAGTACCTGAGAAGAAGGATGCAAAATTCATTAGAAAAGACGCCAGTGAAACTCTTGCAAACAATATAGAAAACCAACTACCTCAACCCATGGTATGTGTAATTTACATGTAGATAAGTATCATTCGAAAATATATTATCATAGGAAGAAGCTAAATGTCTTAGAAAAATCTGCCCTAAAAAAATCTGCCTTAGGAAATTTTCGACTTCCAGAGGCAGAAGCGAAATAGCAAATTAACTTTATTAGGATGCTAGAATGGTTTCTTGAACAGTCTGCCTTAGGTGTCCTAGATGACCTAGAAAATTTTAAACTTCTTTACTTTTTATTTTTTTTATTTATAGGTATAACGAAAATATAGCATACCCATAGCATACATATAGTATACTGATATATATACCGAAAAGATATCATAAAAAAATGAATTTTTTTCTCTAAAACTTTATTTTACTAGTTCACCTAAAGCACCTAGAGAAGATAATACAGGAACAAGATAAAATAAAAAGAACACTTTCTCCTATAACAAACTCTGACCTAGGAAGTGACTTAGTAAAATTTCTGCCCTAGGACATGAAATCAGTATACACATACTGACAACAAATAGGCAATATGACTATTGCGATACGTATATATACCTTGCATTGAATGTGGTAAACAAATTTATTCCAAATATAGATATTGTAATTTGCATGTAAATAAGTCCCATTCGAAAGCAAATTATCACCGGAAGAAGTTGGCTAAGATGCTTCAGAATGGGCAGACTTCAGAGGCATTGGGGCAGGCTCTCAATAGAATGAAAATGCCTAATGCTATAAGTTGGCCCTAATGACTTATCGAAAATTTGGCTTCATGAAAAATTTATAGGAACAGCAAAAAAACTTAACAAGAACACTAGAAGTATCTTCTTTCACAATTTTAGAACACTGGAAAGGCAATTTTACTACTTGTCCCTATGTCCCTATGAGTCCTATGAATTTCTGAACTCTTTACCTTTTTTTTATTTTTTTTTTAAGCATATATGTATCATGCATATGTCATATATGTATCATACTATATCGCATATAAGCCATAGGGATACCATAGAAAAATTTCAATTTTTTTCCTAGAACTTTTATATTTCATAGGGACTCATAGGAACATAGAAACAAGTAGTAAAGAACTCAATAAATCAGGCTAAGAGACACAAAAATGATATCGAAATTGTTTCTATGAGTGTTCCCATGAATTTTTCTTATAGGAACAGAGAATTTTTATAGGAACGCTCAAAAAAAAAATAGCATATTCATTGTCTCAACCCAGTTTAGACTATGATCAGGTCTCAGAAAAGCTTACAACATCTCACCAATATACTAGCAACAAATAGGTAATAGTTGGGTCACAAATGGTGCACTTCTGGCCTCCAATTCTGAATATAAAAAAAATATGTGACACAAATGCATATATATTGGGTACTGAAAACATTCCTAGAACATTCTTGTCACTAGCCCGTAACTATGAAAGGGTATTCCATCACCAGAACAATATCACGTGACTAACGCAGTAAGGCGCAGTATAAATTCGGCCAGCATTATTTCACAAATTCAGCTAGCACTATTCCATAATTTTGGTCAGAACTTTGGGCATAATAATTTGACATCCAAGCTGGCAAACTGCCAGTTCCATAACACTTCCATGATAGTTCCTTAATAGTTCCATGACAGCTTCACAGAAATTCCAGAACACTATCAAGTCATCATCATGGTGTCAAGCGAATCACATGCTAAAAAGATCAGCCAAAATTATGATATAATGCTGGCCAAATTTAGACGCGAATTTACATTGAAATATTGTGCTACCCGACACAATATTTTTTTTACCACATTTTGGGATCTAGAAAGGCAACCAAATAGGCACAAAAAGGTAAGTACTTTAATATAGAATTTGACATCCAATCAGACATAAGAGGTTAGTATCATCAATATATAACTTAAATTACAAGTAAAGTAAAAACAAGAAGAAAAGAGAGGTAGTTAGGTTAAAGCATAGATGGCATTTAGATTATAACGTGGTAACAAAATCATACATATGAGAAAAATACAAATACCAAGAAAGGTATAAATATATAGCTAGAATGTGAACAGAAGTAACATCAAAATAAAAAGGATAGATTAAAGAGTGGTAACCAGGTTATGTATTCAGATTAAAGCGTGGTAATCAGGTCGTAGTCATTAGATTATAGCATGATATTTAGGTTATAGTATGATATTTAGATTTTAGTATAACATTTAGATTATAGTGTGATATCTAGATTATAATGTGGTATTCAGATTATAGCATAGTATTTAGATTATAGCGTGGTACTATAACCTAGTCTAAGTGGGATATCACGCTTTAATATAATTATATTAAAGCGTGATATCCCACTTCTTCGAAGTTTATATCATTATAACCTATATTAACTAGCTTATATTAGGCTTTACTATCTAAATCTATATTAACATTTTAGTAGATTATAACAGATTATAATGATTTTATAATATTTTATTGATTTTAGCTAATTTAGCAATATTATACTATAATAAAACCATATTCATTTTTATTTGATTGTTTAGGTAAAAACAGATTTATAATTTTTTATCTGATGTTATGATTTAGTTAAATTAGATCTGATCACTGTAGACAATTAAATCATAAAATTTATATTACATATAATCTCCCTAAATCCCTACCAGTTTCATAACAGTTTTATGACAGTTTCAGGATTATTCCAGACGCTGGTAAGTTTTTATAAATCATGAGATAATTAGCTAATCAGGTTTTATCTTTCTTGATCTATTGATATAATAGCTAAACTACCATTATTATTCTATTAATCATTACATTGATCAATTAATTTGCCTCATAATGATCTAATACATTACTCAATATTGTTTTATAAAACAGACCCTTTAAGAATCTTTTTACCATGTAGTCAACTATAAAGTTTTCTAATATTCAACTTCGTATCCTTATTGACGAATATAAAATAGAAATACAGAGTATTGCGCTATTACAAATAAAAAAAAGTATCACTTTTAGAATAAGATTGCGAAAAAAATAAATGATCAAGAAAATACTAATTACTTCACTAGTGAAGCCTGCTATAAAAAATTCTTAGGTCTTACAAAAGCTTTTTATGTAAATGGCGATTGCTTAGGTTCTATGAGATATCTTGATAGCAAATCTTATTATTAATTTATTAGATGATAGAAAAGTATAAAAAAGGTATTAGAATTAAAAGAAGTTTAGTTAGCAAAGAAATTTATGAAGAGTTCTCTAGCAAATTTTGGTTAAAACTAGGTATATATATTTCAGTAGAGAAATAAATACACCAGCTATATTATTAATAATGTGAATCTATTTTAGAATAAGCATATAATAAAGATAATAGGATGATCTCAACATCACAAGAGATGTCTATAGATTCCTCAAAAATCTCAGGATCTAAAGCTTTGACAAGTAAAAAAATAAGTTATCTAATTTCTAGATTATTAACTATCAAAATACCTCCTATCTCCAGACCTATAACCTAACTATCTCTTCTTTTTTGCAAAATGTGAATATGATCAATATTACTATTAATTATAATAAAGGAACAGATAAGAAACAAGAATAAGTTTTTTAGCATTTCTTTAATGTTTAGCAAATTTTATATTTTTTTATGACTGTAAGTGCGATACGATAGATTACAAAGCAAATAAAATATTTATTCTATAAATATCCAGTTATGTTAATAGAATACAAAAGCAAATAAATATTAATATCACTTGTAAAACATACAACACGTTTAAAAAATTCAAAGAAAAATCTTTATTATAAATTTGTAAAATAATACATGAGAAAAGGCTGACTGGCTAAGTAATAATGAAGGTAAAAAATGATAAAGTAGTACCAGTATAAGTAGTTCATATACTGTAGCATTTATAGGAATACACAAGTTTAAAAATAATTGATAAGCATATATATTAATTTTATTTGTGAAAATAATAATCATATATGACTATATAATATTAAAACATGGAAAATCTTTAGCAAGTATAAACAGGTAATCACAGTTGAGTAAAATCTGTCTTATCTGAAATCAGGAAAAATTTTGGTAGCTGTGAACATATGTTCACACTTGAGTAAAATTTGGCATAGTAAACAAATGCTGTAGAAAATCCATTCACTAGAAATTTATATTTTTTTAATTTTTTTAAGTATAAGTTACACAAAAAATAATAGAATAATACTAAACTAAAAGATAATTTGCTAATATTAACATGCTAAATTGTAATATCATATCATAAGAATTTTATCAATATCCTCTGATATAGATTTTAAATCATAAATGAAGGAATTCTCAGATAAATACAACCAATCGCGTATCCTTTCAATATTTTCAATTGAAATAGATGAATAGATTTTCTTTCACAATTTCTTCTGTTCTTTAAATTCAGCTTGAATTATTGTGAAAAAGTTGAAAATTTTTATATAATATGAAATTAAATTGAAAGAAAATAGAACTATATAAGAAGTGAGTTCAATGGCCAAGTACTTCTTTTTGTCTATGATTGATATAAAAAATAATGTAAGCTGATCACTAATAACTTAAGTATTATAATTCTTTATTCCTTTAACATTCTTTACATTACAATCTAAGTTATTGCCAAATATTCTGCAAAGATTACATATTGACATCATTAGCAATTTCTTTACATCTCTGACTGTGTGTAAGATTGTGACTTTAAACAGAGGATCTGATACCTCTGTATTTAATATTTCCATTCTATCTGACAAATGTATAACAAGAAAATCTGTCTTTCATGAGCTGATATCATTTACGAATATGTTATTAACCTTTCTTATCAAAGTGACATTCTTCTCAATCCAATCACACTTAATGTCTGGAAATGCATTTCAAAATACTAGAAATATAGGAGATAAGCATTCAACAATAAATGTTTACTCAGATATGTTATGATCTAGAACTCTTGGAAACCTATATTTAAAGTTTGTAGTGAAATCTAAAAGTATGTACTGTATAAAGAAGTTGAACCTTGCTACTTCTGACTGATTATCCCCTTCAACAATTTATCTCATTTATGATCTTTGATTCGATTTTTGCATAATCTATTTCAAATATTAATTTAAGTTTCTTAACAAAGAATTTCTACAAAACCAATCGATTTTTCATTAGAAACAACTTTTCAATTTCTCTATAAGTTCCCTTATCAATAGTTTCTTTAATGTGATTTATTATTGCATTAAATACACAAACAAGATATGGTGAATATTTATCATACATCACTTTCGTTACAATTATTTTATTTAATGTATTGATCAAAACTTATTGTGTCAGTTGAACTACTGAATATAATGTAGACTCACATAAAGTGGAAAAATCTTCTGACATATCAAATGATGTTGGGGTTTGCTAGGGTATATTTTGCATGATAGTATTATATTCTAAATTATTTAATGAAGTTATGGTTAGTTGAACTTGGAGTATACTTAGACTGGTTTCAACCAAGATAGTATATTCTGAAATATTACCATTGTCTATAGCATTACGCTTTACTTTTTCACATGATCAGTTTGACCTTAGTTTTTTATTCTTAATATACTTCGAATCAGAAGTCAAAACATTTTATGATCATTGTAAAACAGTAAAAAAAAATATCAAATTACTTACTTTTTTGGGTTTTTTCATGTAGTCTGGATCAGATAGATGATTTACTTCCTTAGAACTTTTAGTATAACTTATTGATTTTCTTTTTCTAGCCGGTTTCTTTTATGCAAAAAAAGTCATAAATCAGTTTCAATATAATTATTCTTTAATCTTAACTGGACTCACCTTTTTTGTTATCGCTAAATAAGCTTTTACAGTCTCCTTAGCCATATTCTCCATCATATCTTATATCTTACTACTTATTAATATGGCACTATTTCTGTATAAGTATACTATTTAGTAAAAGTCCAAAAAGTTATTCAGTTAAAAGTATACTTACCATTCGTATAGCTATTTCTGACTTTAGATATTGCTTTTCTTTATTATTATACATTAACTCGATTTCATTTTAGAAATTATTGACATCTTTATTATAGAACTGATGTTTCTGATAAAAAAAAAGAAATAAGTTAATACAAAGTTTGTAATTGCCAAGATACTTATGTAAAAAAAAATATTTAATTATTTTATTTATTTCGTAGATCACAACAGACAAGAAGACTATAAAATAGAAAGCAATAAGGTTTTCATTGTAGTTATGTGAGTTTAACCTCTTCTCAGAACTATTAGGAGACTCTTATACTGCTTGTAGCAGATTACAACAGACAAAAAGACTATAAGGTAGATAGCAAGAAGGTTTTTACTGTAGTTGTATGAGTTTAATCCTTCTCAGGACTGCTGAGAATCTCCTATACTACCTTTAGAATAATTTAAAATCACTTACCTCAAGATCTTAGATCAACCGAGTAGCATCCTTCTTAATATCTTATCTTTTATCAATAAGTCAAAACTCTTTCTGAGTATATCAACCTCTTTATGAAAAGAGAATGTAAAATTTTGTTAATTTTGATGGTGTTTATAAAAGCTCAGAAATCAGTATTGATTAGTCAATATTTCATCAAAGTAGCTATTTATAATATTATAGATGGAAAAATTTTTTCAATATTAGTAAACGAAGATTATGAAAGGAAAAATTTTTTTTTAATATATGAGAAATTGATATCGCACAGATTGATCTGACTCATTAATTGATAAAAACTTTGATATCGTGACCAATGTGACCTATACTTTTTACATATCAGGTGATAAGCGTGAAGATTCTTTATGACACTTTATTAATAAGTGATAAAAAAATAAATACAAATGCAAAACTAGCTTGATAAGCTTTATGCTTAGTGTTGTTAATCAGCATAAAATTTATATCACTATAAGCTTTGAGAGATAGCAAGGTTGGTAAGAACTCAAAAAAATTCAAGTTGATTAACAACACTATTTATACTATAATTATGAACTTAAGTTTATTGCTTAAATATTACAGGTAAGATAATATTCCAACTTATCTTGGAATAGCAACTTCACTAATTCAGGATTATAAGGGAACTGATTTTTATTTTCGCAGTATTATAAGCTATGTAATCCATAATTCTGATATTTTCTATTACAAATAGAATATGATAAGTTCTACAACTAGTATTTCATACAGATTCAGATTGATCTGATCTGTCAGATTCAGATTCAGATTCAGATCTGATTACGTCAAATTTAAATTCAGATTCAGATTTGATCTGTCAGATTCAGATTGAATTCAGATCTGATCTGTCAGATCTGAATTCAACTTTTTTAAAGCTGAAAAGTTTTTTTTCAATAAAAAGGAATGAATTTTCAGACTTTTTTGAACCAAAAATTTGTTTTCTTTTATTGAAAAGAAACGAATTTTCAGATCTCTTTTAGAACTGAAAAGTTTCTTTCATTGAAAAGAAATGAATTTTTAGAACTCTTTTAGAGCTGAAAAGTTCCTTTCATTGAAAAGGAATAACTTTTCAAAACTCTTTTAGAGCTGAAAAGGTTCCTTTCAATAAAAAAAATGACTTTTCAGAACTCTTTTAGAGCTGAAAAAGTTCCTTTTAATGAAAAGGAATGACTTTTCAGAACTCTTTAGTTCCTTTCAATAAAAAAAAATGACTTTCAGAACTCTTTTAGAGCCGAAAAGGTTCCTTTCAATGAAAAGGAACAACTTTTTAAAACTCTTTAGAGTCAAAAAGGTTCCTTTTAATGAAAAGGAATGACTTTTTGGAACTCTTTTAAAGCTGAAATGTTCTTTTCAATGAAAAGGAACGACTTCTCTGAACTCTTTTAAAGCTGAAAAGGTTCTTTTCAATAAAAGAAATGACTTCTTAGAACTCTTTTAGAGCTAAAAAGGTTCCTTTTAATGAAAAGGAATGACTTTTTCAGAACTCTTTTAGAGCTAAAAAGGTTTCTTTTAATGAAAAGGAATGACTTTTCAGAACTCTTTTAGAATTAAAAAGGTTCCTTTCAATGAAAAGGAATGACTTTTCAGAACTCTTTTAGAACTGAAAAGGTTCCTTTTAATGAAAAGGAACGACTTTTCAGAACTCTTTTAGAGCCAAAAAGATTTCTTTCAATGAAAAGGAATGACTTTTTCAGAACTCTTTTAGAGCTGAAAAGGTTCCTTTCAATGAAAAGAAAAGACTTTTCAGAACTCTTTTAGAGTCGAAAAGGTTTCTTTCAATGAAAAAGAATGATTTTTTAGAACTCTTTTAGAGCTGAAAAAGTTCTTTTCAATGAAAAGGAACAAATTTTTAGAACTCTTTTAGAGTTGAAAAGGTTCCTTTCATTGAAAAGAAACATTTTTGGAACTCTTTAGAACTGAAAATTCATTTTTTCAGATCAGATTTAGACTTAAACTGATCTATTAGATTCAGATTTAAGATTCAATCCGTCAGATTCAGATTAGATCTGGATTTTAATAGATCCGTCAAATTCAGATCGAATTTGGATTCTGAAAAATAAAAATCAGATCAGATTAGATTTGGATAAAATCTGATCTGATCTGATTTTGCAGAACACTACTTTATATAATTCAAAATATTAATAATTTAAAAAAAATTAGTAATCTATTCATAAAAAATTTTATTTTAAAAGATTTTTTATTTCTTTTGATAAAAAAAGTAATCATTACTAAATCATTATAATTATTATTAAAGATTTTAAGAATTCCTATTAAAATCAATAAAAAAATTTCTATTTAAATTTAAAAAAAGAAAATTATATAGTAAAATTTAATTTTTCTAAAATTTCTTTAATAAGTTTAAATTAAAAAAAAGAGATAAAATTATTGACCTCTTAACTTATATAAAAATTTTTAAAGTAACTTTTGATTTAATAAATAATTAAAAATTTTTAATCACATGATAGATCAAAATTCAAATTATATAATTTAAAATATTTTCTTCAATTTTTATAATAAAAGATTTATCTTTAATAAAATTTTTGAAATTATGAATAATTATTTAAAAATTATTAGAGATGATCTTGATAAGTAATTATAAATATAATAATAAATAAAGTAAAATATGTAGTTTTAAATAATAATAGAAAGTTCTAATTGATATTAGAAAAAATTAAATAACTTAATTCAAATCTATTCAAGATTTATTCTACAATTATTAAAAGTTATATTAATTAAAGAACTATCTATATAAAGTAGAAGATAATATTTATATTATAGCTTTTGCTAAAACATAAACTTATCTTAATATAAGCTTTTTATAATATAAATTTTAATTAAATTTTCATTAATAAAAGAAGTAATTATAAAAAAGTTAAATATTTATAAGATAAAGATCTGTATTTTAATGAATCTAATATTTGAAATTATATTTATTTTTAAGTTAATAAAGATGTAAAACTCTTAAATTTTTAACATAATATGATTTAGTCTATCAAAATAAGTTTTAAAAAACTTCTTAATAATAACAACTTTATTTATCTTTTATTAGTAACATATAAAATATGAGAAAGAGAAAATCTAATCTTTTTCATATTATTATACATCTTAAGAAAAGGTGGTCTATTGATTACATATTTATTATGATATATAATAATTTTGATTTAAAATTAATTGAAAAATCAATATATTTTATTTTATTTATTTAATATACAAAAATATATTAAATATACAAATTATTATTTAAAATATTTAAAAAAATAATTTTATTATTTTTATAATTTATAATTAGTTTTAATTAGAATAAATAATAGATAAATTTGAAATTTATTTTTAAATATTAAGCTTAATTTTTATGATTAAATTACTTTATAGTAAAAAAAAAATTATTTTAAATATATCAATTTTTTTTAAATTAAAGATATATTATAATCTTTTTAAGAAATAAATTTTAGTATAAATTAAATCCTAATTTTTTTTATCTAATGTTAAATTTAATTTTTAACTATTTAAAAATATAAAGTATTTAAAATATTTAATAATAATAGACTTATTAGATAATTTTATTTATTTAAAAAAATAATATTAAAATTAAAAAAATAATTATAATAAAGTATTAATTATTTTTAAATGATAAATTTTATTATTTTATTAGACATTTAATAATATCTAATAATTAATATTTTAAAAAAAAATAATTTGCTAATTTATGATTATTTTATAGTTCTTTTAAAATATTAAATAGAATCAAATTCTAATAAACAAATTATTTAAATAGTAACTATTCAAAAAAAACAGATTATTATTATAAAAATAGGATAAAAAATAAAAATAATAAATAAATTTCTAAGTTTTAATAATAAGTATAGCAATTTTATTAACTTGAAGTATTTTAAATATATCTATTAATTATAAAAATTATGATGCAAAAAATTGTTTATTATCTATTACTTTAAATTTATTAACTATTATTGTCTTAATCTTATTATAAAGAATATTTTAATATTACTTAATAATAAATATAAATAATGTTTTAATTATTTATCAAAAAATATTCTAACAAATATTGTATTACTAGTTTAAACAAAAGATTACTTAAAGTATTAAATGATAATGAATTATTTGAACTTATAAAAATGAAACTCTCTTAAAACAAGCAGAATATAGTATAGATAATCAATATAAAATTTTATAGAAAATTTTAATGCTAAAAATTTCAAGTTTAATTAATATGTAAAATCTTGCAATACATATTATTATACAGAATTTTTCAGTAAGGCGTTTCTTTGTTTAGGTAGAATGTTTCTTCATTCTTAGCATTATTCAGAGTCTCTTAGATCTTGCGAAAGTTATGATAATTCGCTTTAGCCTATGGTTTCAACGACACGACCAATAGAAATCAGGAACTAATTAACTTAAAAATAGTATGTAACAATCAGTGGAAATATCATACTCTGATCACATATGTTACATAAACTAGTAAATTTATTTATATTACCGATCATTTCTTTATAATAAAATATACTACTAAATTTCACTAAACTATATTTGAATCCTTATTTTCTCTTTTGTAATAGGTTATCTACATATAATAAATGTTAAATGATAGGTTCAAAAGAAGATTAGTCAAATATGTTATTAGGGTGATATTTATAAGTTTATTCCATTCAATCTGAAATCTAAAGTAATGGTTTATAGTTATTAATATTATAGAAATTGCAGCTTTAAACTTTGAAGATGATACCACTTTCATACATTTTTCAACTTCACCCCTATATTACGAAACTCATAGTATTTTAACTAATGATATTTATGAGAACTCTATAAATAGGAATGATGTTTTGCTTAGACTGCTTCCTGTTAATTTTCTTTATAAATCTGAAAAATCCAAATTAAATTCTAAGTTTGATTTTTTTTCTCTTCAATCTCATGAAGATTTACTTCAAAAAATGATAGAATCGATAGCAGGTAATTGGTATATATGTAAATATATTTTTTTGCGTGAATAATTAATATTAACATTTTTAGATAATAACGATAATGATGACAGTATTGTTGAATATGACTTTGATAAAATAAAAAGGATTTAGACAATTATACTGTTAAAGAAAATCAGAAACTTTATGACGATAATGAAGAAGAAACTGATGAAATAATTGAATTTGATGAGCATAATATAACAAAAATAATAGATAAAATTAATAATAATAAAAAGTTAACATTGACTTTCCTGTTTACTCTCCTATTTCCTCTCCTATTTCCTCTTTTTCTTCGTTTTCTTCTTCTCATTCTTTACTTTTCTCATTAACATCTTGTGTAATTATTGATTATGTTGAAGGTATTATTCAAAGATATAATTCAACATATAAATTACAAAGGCTACATAACCTTTATAAAACATGGCAAATAGATCAAAATGCAGTTTAACAAGTAAATGATGATTATTTCAAATTAGGAGTTTGTGATTCTCATTTTTTATTTGATCAAAACCAACTTCATAAAAATTTAGATAAGTAATTAAAAAATATAAATTTATCTATAATTCAAAAGTGAAGATGTATTGGATGTGAAAATTTTATAACATTTTTTAGTCGAGAAAAGGAATGTAGAAATCATTCATAATTGATAGATAGTCGTAAGATTCAAGTTCCTTATAATGGATTAGTATACTATGATGCGTTAAGAAATTATTCTACTCTTTGTCAACGTACTTATAATGATATCAAAAGACCACAATGTGTTTGTTGTATTTTCTACGAAAAATTAGAAGGACACATTCATAGACGTCCAGGATGAGATCAAAGAAAAGATTGTATTAAAAATTAATTGCATAATAAAGATATTAACAAAGGACTTGAATTTATTGCACAATGGCTTAACAACATTGCAAAAAGTAATGATAAATCAAAAAAAAGCATGATTTTGGAAGCAGCAGTCAATTCATTTCTTTCTTTTATTTCTCAAGATATTCAAGCAATAGCACTATTAATGAAACCCCAACACAACCCATAAGTTTATTTATAATTAAAGTGTTGTTCCTTGATACATTTCAGATACAAAAAAATAATTCAAAAAGATTGATTGAAAGTGAAAACGAAGTGGAGGATTATCATTCTTTAGGATGCCAAATTGGTATAAAGTTATGTAAATTGCATAATGAAATAAAAAAGAAACAAGAACTATTGGAATTGCTAACATCAATTTCTAAATATTATAGAGTATTCCCATTATTTCTTTCTGAATTTTTTATGGTATGATTTATAAAATTTTTAAAAAAAAAACAGCAGTTAGTAATCTTCAAAGAAAGCATCGAAAAACACTAATAAAACAAATACTCGAATTAAAAATTCTTAAAATTGTTACTTTTTTTATATCAGTTTTAACTAGAATAGCTATTCCTTCATATAGGATATAGTTGACAGATATTTTAGCTAGTCTAGGATACAAACCAAAATTAATTACAAAGTTACATTAACTTTTAACAGTTTGAAATATTACTAGTCACACTAAACATCATGAACAAACTCAAGAAAAAATACGAATGAGTAATATTATACCAAAGCAACGTTTAATTAAAGAATCAAATATGTAAAATTTGGCTATAATTGATAACATAGATTTCAAACAAAAATCTTTCACTTTTGGTAATATATATGATGTAACTTGAGATAGTTCTCACGCAATCTTACGAATGGCTTTTCAATTAAATATGATAACTTTTGAAAATGAACAAGAAATTAGTTTAGATGAAAATACTTATCTTTTTGGAATGAATTCAGAAACACAGTATGCTCTCGATGTATTTCAAAATCTCTTGAAAAATTATTAGATATAAAAATTAATAATGCTGGTCAGTTAATATATAACAAGGATTTTGATGCAGAAACAATAAAAAAGGAACTATTACCTGAGTTTGAATATGGTTACCGAGGACCTTCACCACATATAATTATTTTAGAACTAGAAGAAAATCCAAATTCTGATGATTCTATTTTGAAAGCTGCAAAAATGTATATAGACGATTTTGAATTAAATGAAAAGGAATATCTTGATATTGTTGCAGATGAAATTATTTTTTGACGTTTGATGAGAGCTAGAGCTCAATGGCCTTACTTACGATCATTATTAGGACAATGGCATACCTCTAAAGACTTTTGTTCTGTTTTACTTATATTATTTTCTAGTTATGGATTATTAAATCTTACTTATCGATTGGATGTATGTTTTTTGGATAAACTGGAAGCTGCTGTTGATTATTGATCGACTGCTTGAGTTTTAGATCTTTTGTGGATAGCAGTAGGAATTGCAATCAACATCTATATAAAAAAAATATTCAAATAAATCAAATAATGGATGAAAATAATAATTCTCATATTTT
>CAJVPQ010000582.1:0-25762 GCA_910591825.1 Funneliformis caledonium
TTATCAGATATAGGCGACGCCGAACGGCCGCGGTTGGTGTTCTTTCTTTCTGTTTTTTTGGGCATTTTTGCAAAAAGCTTTTTTATATGTATATGTTACATAGTATAAAATGTATACAAATAATTACTAAAAATAGATAAATTGTATATAAAAATAGATAAATTATTTATAAAAATAGATAAATTATTTATAAAAATGGAAATACTATATAATACATGTATTAATTTTCTATTTTTAGTATAACTTGTGTATATTATTTTTGGTCTAAATTTTATACATTGATATAAGGTTGATTTTGATAAGTCTTACTAAATAGAAATTTCTGTACTCTCTCATTTATAATTTATAATTTATTACTTTACTTTTAATAAAGATTGTGCAGAGATATCGCACGTTAAAATAAAAAATTTAAAATATTTTAATATCTATGATTATAGAAAAATAAAATAAAAATTTTAAATTTTATCATATTTTGATATATCTAATAGTAGTGTTTTTAAATTTTTAAAATTCATAATTATCAATATATATTAATTTTTAATAATTATAAAAATATAAAATTTAGTTTATTGGTAAGATCTATTAAATAGTAGTTTCTGAGTTTTATAGATAACAAGATATATGAGTTTAAAATTTTAATTTAATTTATTATTTATTTATCTTTAAAATCACTAGTTAATTACATTTTTTATTAATTTTTACTTAGAAAATATCATAAAATTTATTATAAAAATATTAAATTTTTATATTTTAAAATAATTAAAAATGATAATAATTAATAAACAAAATTGCCTATAAATTTGTAGACAAAAATAGTTAAAAGGATAATATAATAATAAAATTAGATTAATAATTTATATATTATTAAAATATCTTCAATTATAAACTATTTAAAAAATATTAAAATAAGATTATAATAATTTATTATAGAGAATTACTATTTATATATAGAGTATTTAAATATTTTATAAAATATAAATAGATGATAAATAACATTTTAATATAAAATTTTTCTAAGTTTTTAGATTAATTAATAAAAATGAAACATAATAAAATGTGATATAATATGATAAATAGCAATTTAATTTGAATACTAAAAATATTAACTAGCTATATCATATGATCTGTGTTTTATATATCTTGTATTTACTAAGAAATTTTCTTTATTATATTATCTAAATATTTAATTTTATTATATATTATATATAGTACAAACAGTTTAATCGCATCTAAGGATTTTTAATGATTTCAAAATGTAAAAAAATTTTATTTAAATATACAACTATTAAAAAAAATACATAATTTAATAGACTTTGATATAGTCTATAAAACTACATATTTTTTTTGTCCATTTTATTATAAAAAATTTTTTTAGTTAGAATTTTTTCAACGTTAATTTTAATAGTATTAGAGAAATTTTCAGCGCCATTGGTATTATGTGAAAGAATATTATTAGTATATATTACTCATATGATCATATTTGATTGGCAAAAAAAAAAGTTTTTTTGTATCTTACATATTACTGAATTCTTCTAAAATGGTTTCAGAAACTCTACGATGAGACTAATACCGCTTGATTGCAAAGACAGCTACCTTACCTGAAAGTTCAAGTTCATAAGCATTCATATAACATGTAGAATGACGGGAGAACTGGTGAATTTTTGTTAAGCTAATGAAATTTAATGTATGCAGTATAACTTCTTTAAGATGATTGAACGAATAATTGCAGTAAAGACGTGAGTACCGCTTCGCCTCTGCTCAAAAGGACTCAATATAATTAAGTTCGCAGTGGAACTTCAGGTAAAACATGCACATATGTCTAGCTACCTCAATAACTTAAAAAATAAGTATTTTATTTGTTTTGTTATATTTGAAATAATGAATATTATATTAATTGCAACTTACCTTCTGTAGATGTATTCTTTGTGATGCAAAGTCAAGTTAAGTAAAAAGGATGCATATTGCACAGCAGTCTAGTTTATTTAGATCAAGATTATATTGTGAACACGCATTACATTTTTTTTTTCAAACCCGATATTCACAAATCACGCTTCTCAAAAACTCGCTGGATATCTTTAGGCTTCACGACACTGTTAACATTTGTAAATGTCATGATATGAGGTAAACTATTAGGCAATTTACTATTATGAAGGAGTGGTTATTTTCCGCTATCCTTTATGTTCATTCTTAAAATTACCAATGCATCATCAGCAAATGCATTGTGGTTATAACTGTTATCGAATATGAATAATGCAACTTTTTTCGGGTGAGTACATTCAAATATTAGGATGGCTTGCTCTTTTACCTATTTAACAACATCTTTATTTTTCTATCAGCCATCATGATTCATATCAGGATACATTATAATACAAGCTTCAGTGTACACAAGCCATTCATCATCAGGAAGTAAATCATTAGTAGAACAATCCTTTTCTAAGAGTCAGAGTCATCCAATAGATTCACAGAGAAAGTCGCTTATATAAATGTTAAGATCTTGCGACTTGCGACGAAGTTAATTCTTTTTTGCTAGACTCTAAGTCTTAACAACATCATCATTAGCATAAAAAATCGATTTATCATGAGTAACGAAAATGATTTCAGGAATATTTGGTGGAAGTATAGGTGAAATGACCTGTTTTAAATCTTTACTTTTGTAGATAACTATTTGTTCTCGCAATTCTGCCTATTGCTGTAAAAATTGATATCTATCTGCTACTACATCTTCACGCTCATGATCATCAAAGTAAATATTCTTTGAATGGTCTTTATATTTTTAGCCAAGTATATGCAGTCATTCACGTGCAGTTAAGCATGAGATACTTGTTTTTTTTTCTATTTCAAGGACAGGGATAACCCCATCTTTAATGAATTTTACAAAATCAGTAACATTCAATTTGAATTTATGCGCACGTAAATATTTAGTAACTTGTAATTTGAGGTCTTCATGAAGAAAAAGAGACCTAACTTTTGCATAACAACCACGTTTAGATGTAACTATTATACCATTTTTAAGCTATTAGTTCATTCACGAATGGATAAGTCACACTTACCAAGGATCCTTATTTAAGCTTTAAGCAAGAAGATTACTTGCATTCATCTTGGTAAATTTGTGATCCTGGACAAAATGGAGAAATTGACTTACTGTTTAAAGCTGTAAATCATCTTTCTTCTTCTTTAATAATGAATTCAAAGATTTCAAAATGAATTCATTATTATTATTGCTACTGTCATATGTGTTTTCAAATGTGAAAAATGTGGGGTTTGTATTAAGTTTGGCAGTAACTTCATTTGTTGGAAACATTTCAGTAATCTTTTTAAAACCAAAAGCTGCTTTTCGCTAATATGCTCTTTTGTTGCATAATGTTGATTGTGTATCACTATTGTAAACTAGTTCACGTGAACTTATATTTCATGTATATACCATTTTTGCATTTTTAATTTGGTAATGATCAGTACAAATTTTAGCAGTGATTTAGTCATTTGATACGATTAAGCTATTTTTATCATATAAATATTTAAATTATATAAAATGAAATGATCTTTTACAATTTTCTATATAATTAAAAGTTTAGAATACATTATAGATTAATATATATTTTAATTTTGTAATATATACTTAAAAAATAAAATAAACTACATATTTATATTTAGTATTATCTGTTTTAATTTAATATTATACACTTAATAGGTTTTTTTTTTTATGTTACTAGAAATATAAATTACATTATTTTGCAAATATATATTCTTTTATATTATTAATAAATAATATAAATTATACTAATATGTATTTAAGATTATAATTTATATTATATTAATATATAATTATTTTTTAAAAAAAAGTAAAGAATAATATCTTTTTAAAAGAGAGAAAGTTTATTTTATAATATATTTTTAATTATAAGTTAATTATATATTTCTTAAAATATAATAATAAAAAGAAAAAAGAATTAAAAATTTTAAAGTTTAATAATAAGGAACCATTATAATAAAAAAGGTGAAATGGTTAGAAAAAATAAAAAATGGGTTAATGCTAAATCTGAATGGATTTTGATCTAAAAATCATATTTGGAATATAAAAAATAAAATTGATTTTTTTCTGGTAGTTTCTCTCTTTTTTATTGCAAAAGTCTGATCTTTTTTAAATACTGCAAAGTAATTATAAATTTTAATCATTTATAAAATAATATTTTATATATTAACTTATAATTTTTTTTATGATTTTTTTGTAAAAGAAATAATATTGAAATATTTAAATATAAGATTTTAAATTTTTGTAAGTTTTTTTTAATAATATAAAAATAATAAATTTTTAGCTTTTATAAAGAAATATACTTTATTAATAAAAATATTATTTTTTGATAAATAACTTTTAATTTACTTAAAATTACTTTAAATTCGTAGTAGAAAAACCATTAAAGAGATAAAGATTCCATTTTAAGATAATAGATATGATTCTGTAATCTAAAGAATCTATATATTAAATTGCTTCTTATTACAAAACGTTTATTATTTTTAAAATCTTTTGTATCATAATTACATTTGAAACATTTTACAATATTATTTCTAAAGAATTTACGCAATATAACTTTATACCAAGTAGGATTTTTATTCCATTCAATATTATTATTTATATATATTATATTATTTATCTATTAGAATATAATATAATGAATAAATATTATTACATAAATTATGACGATTTGGGCTGAAAAAGGAAAATAAATAATCAACACCCGACCTCACGATTCAAAATAGGAAAAGCCTCAAGCCAAAATTGGGATTGATGGGATTTATACAATTAGATTTTTGTAATTATACAATTAGAACGAAGAAATGGATGAATTTTTAGTCTCACACGATTCTACTCTTTCTTATCGCTATCGCTACAACTAATACGACCCCGGAGATTCCTAGATTATTAAATTACCTGTATCAACGCCCATTTACCAACTTTTTAATGATTGATTAAGCGTAGAGGCCTTTGTTATTTATATTCAAGTACATCCTTGCCAGTATTTCTTCCCATTCTATAAAAATTGAATGGGATTGGGAGTCATAGACAACCGAATATACGATTCTATCGGAACGTTAAGGAAGGTGTTAGGTCAGGTGCTATCAATATTTTTTTTTTTTTAAAGGTAGACCGAACTTATCGGGAGAAAACCTCTTTCATACCAGAAATTATTATTTTACAATGAAGAATAAATTTCCTTGATTTTTTTCACCCATTCAAGGGGCAAGTAGATCTATAACACGAATAGCGAGAATTAGGGAGGAGGGTTAACAAATAATAACAATCATTTTCCAAAATGAATAAAAATTTATTAAAATTCATTAAATTTATTAAATTTATTAATGATTTTATTTGTACTCATAAGCATTGTGAAAACCATTTTATCATATAGCAAGCCTCTTTTATATTATAAACTAGCCCGTTTCAAAATTTTTAGGGGGTGTTAATTAGTAATTGATTTCGACTTGGTTCTTTTTATCTTTGTTTACAATGATTACATGAGTTATATACAGTATTACAAATTAAGTTTTATTTTTTTTAAAAAAAAAAAAAATGGTGTATCATTGATTTATGTGTTGCATTTGACAAGCGCAGTCCGTCATGACTCACATGGCTAGACACCGTCGCAATTTTTTTGGTGATACCGTATTTAGAAAGTGATAAATATTTGACAAACAAAGTAACAAAATTGGAACTCGAGAACTCGTGTTTGATGGATCTTCCAAAATTTTATTTTTTCAATGATTTTCATTGTTTGTGATAATTAATTTGAAAAAAAAAAAAAAAAAGGAATAAAAAAAAAGAAAAAGGAAAGAGAAAAATGTGGTAAAAAAAAAAAAAATTGAAATGAGATTTTCAAAGGTTTTCCATAAGTTTATTAGTTTTATTTTTATGGATTCCATTATAAATAGAAATTTAAATTATTAATAACCTGTCGATTACTTGGTATGTAAACTTGTTTATTGTAATTGTTGATGATCTTGAAAAACTTTCTCCATTATAATCAAATGTTGTTTGTGTATTGAAGGGTGATGTCAAATGAAGAGCTTTGATGGGACGGTCATCGCCCTGTCACCGTTTTAGAATAAGATCGCCCTTTCCCAAAAGTGAAAAAAAAATTTTTTTCAAAAAAAAACATACGATTGATTAGCTTCTTCTCGGAATTCATCGAACTTCCACACATTGTACTGTACATTATATGGAAAATATGCGGATCAACGATACATTATCAAACTCATCTCTTTATATAATTTATAATCTAAAATATCAGTGGTTGAGCGAGATTACGCATGGTAAGACGAGATTCCAACAAATTTCAAAAGAAACAAATAATGTAGGCCATAGATAAGTTGAAAGGTTACAGCATGAGGCTTGAGAACCTTACAATTTTTGTAACATTTATTTGTGGAGAAATGAAAAAAAAAACGATTATAAAATTTGAGAATGTTCTAATTAAACAAAAAACTTCTATTTATTTGTCTTGATTTAAAGTGATAAAATACTATAACCGATTTATATTAGATTATTATTGTTGTCAGTATTAATTGTGTAGTGTGATTTAATATGTCATCATTCCCTATGATAAAATTTCAAAGCGGAAAAACCTAATGAATTATCTTTTTTTATTTTTTATTTTATTTTATTTTATTTTTTTTAAAAAAAACAGTAGCTCATTTAACAAACTGGTATTCGAACTCAGTACCTTTTTCAAATACTTGAAATTTCTAAAAAAATCAAATCGAGAACCAATGAATTTTGAGTGATCCAGCCAAATTTCCCAAACCAAGTTTAAAATAAATAAAGTTTTTTTTAAATAACTTTCGCCTTTTTTTTTTCAAGATAAAAAAAAAAGTGATAATCAGGGAATGTAGTACGTCCATATTAATGATGTTGTACTCATAATAAGGATAGTATTCTATTATTCCAAAAATCAAACTTTTTTTTTTTAAAAAAAAAAAGAATCCTTATTATTTATTATTATTATCGTTATTGCACAATCAGCATCTTTTAGAATAAAATGTATTTGTCAACTTGTCACAAAGATAGTTAAAAGTTTTTAGTTCATAAATAATTCAGAAAATTCTCTCGCGTCATATGATCAAATTTCGCAAATAAGGTTTTTCATCGAAAAAAAAAAAAGAACATGAATGATTGATTTAATAATTTGTAATAATTTTAACAAGGCCATTAGTCGAGGGAACGCGCAAAAGCAATCATTTAACACAGTAATCACGTGTATAAATCCCTACGGCGCCGGATGACGGTGGTTTAACCCTTTAAAGCGTTGCGCGATTTTTCGCCTTCTATTTTTACATGATGGTTTAATTCTTACAGTCTAATATGTCTTGTCTTTCATAAATGAACAATATTAAGAATAATACAGTTAATGAAAGGAGTGTTGTATTGTGTGAGTGGAGTACAAAGGATATTAAATTTTAATCTTTCCATTTAAGGATTAAACGTCCCATTAAACAAATATCTGGTTTTGATGTTACGATATAATGTATGAAGAGGTTCTTTCCACACATGATGACTCGTTTCAACATGGGATTCTTTCCTCGTGTCTTCTTTTGGCGTCTTTGTTCAATACTTTGCGAAAGTTTAAAAGTTTCGCGATATGGACGGTTTCCAAAAAAAAAAAAAAAACCAACAAAGAAACCTTATTCTCTTGTACATAATCAACTGTGATAAAATAGATTGATACTGTACCACGACTTTAAAATCATGTTACCCAATCTGCTCTAATTAGATTGGGACACCGTTAGAGTTTTTCACCCGATTTTATATGGGTTTTCATGGTGGCGGTTAATGTTTACAAAGGAAATAGAAGGAAACAAGTAAATTAACAAGTTAATTAGTTTAAAATTATTTATACACGTATAAATTTTTTTTTCTTTAAAAAAAAAAAAAATTTTAATTTATGTTATTATTTTCTCATAGAATAAGTGAATTTCTCCGGACGATACTACTAAATTGAAATGATTAACTTTTATTTTATATAGAAAATGGTTAAACCAATATCTATCACATCAAAATCTTGATGATACGAACGGTTATCTCAACATCTCTTGATTTTTACTCTCTGAGAATTACTTGTTGTTTTGGCGTCTAACTACCTAATGCTCTCTTTTTTTTTTTTTCATGGCTGTAACAAAGGAGACAACGTACGGTGGATACACAAAGCAACGAAACATAGAACAACATTTTAGGCATGTGTTGAACCTTCTAATTAAATTATTTTTTTTCCTTTTATTTTTTTATTTTATTAATAACGAAAACTTTAAAATATTTTTTGGGGGTTGGGGTAAGCACTGGAAAACAAAAGGGGGGGAAAAAGGGAAGAAAAAAAAAAATCTCATCAAATCAATTCATTAAATAATTTGACATGTCATGCAAAGAAAGTAATATCTTTAAATCACATGTAAAACGAAAAAAAGTTATTTGGAAAAAGTTCTCGTGTCACTAATGAGTTTCACGTAACCTGTCATAACTTTAGTTATCTATTTCGCAATTTACCTTTTCCCTTGTTTATACGAAGCCACATCGTTAAAGACGGCTTCAAAATTGAGAATATGCAGAAATTCATTGATCACAATTTGGTCAATTAAAACTCATCGTGTGGCCGTGGACAATAAATGTCTCGAGAAATGTTCTAGTTCCAAAAGGAAAAAAAAAAAGGGCAAAATTCTTGATCTATTTAATGGATGAAAAAATGAATTTCCACATGATCTCTCGAAGTCACATGATGTTTATCCGATTCCATTCAAGTATCTCTCGCTATAATTTCTTCAACGCGATAAGCCGGTAAGATTAGTCTCGCATTATCCATCTAACCGAATCCGTCTCTCAAAGAATATTTCATACATCAAAAAAAAAAAGAGTAGAAGAGGAGATGGATGATCGATAACGCTAGATGAATTGTTTCAGATTGAGGAAAGCGCACTGGCCTAGTTCGCGTGGCAAAGTCATGGTGTCCAATAGTACTACTACTTGCCTAATTATAGTACGCGTGGGCAAATGTATGTTTTCCAATTTTTTTTTTTTTTTTCAAAAACAATTTAATGCATCTTTCTTTGGAATGTTTCTCGACTCTTACCCCTTGTAAGGGCGTCCAAGTATGGAGGGTGAATTTTTACTGAATTATGTGGATGGCTAGTGTTTTTTTTTTTTTAACAATATTTCTATATTTAGACAGATTACATAAACAGGAACCAATTCAAGAATGACTAGGGAAACCTTTAAGATAATATTACCGAAAATACCCGATCCTTATTTTTCCACTAAATCCTTTTTCAGTTGTTTTTGTTTAGGGATAGATATTTAATCACGATGAATTAGATCACATCCTTTAAAATAGAAATGCCACTCTGATTATTATTTATATTTTGTTGAAAAGAAGAGCGTGAAGGTGATTCGTGCGGACTAGGAGAAAAAAATACGACGCAATTCATTAAATATTTTTTTTTAATATTTATCTTGCTCATCTTCAAATTATCGTAATTTTGTTGGTGAAAAAAAAAAAAGTTTACTAAATTTCAAATAAATGATGCGCGTAAATAAATAAAATAAAAAAAAAAAACGCAAAAAGGCGACATTACAAGAATCGTTTGTATAATGTAATGCATTTTTCGTAACGTATCGAATCATATATATTTTTTAAGTTGGACCAACCATTAGGGAAAAGAAATTAAAGTAACATTGAATTTTAAACAATTTGGGATCTAGGTCAACATTTGATTCGGCTTTCACGGACAAAACGAAATAATAATATTAACAAAACATCGAAAATTTATTTCATTTTAATTAATTTTTTCAAATAAAGAAAAATAAAAACAAAAAGGCTACTGGAAAGACTTGATACAAACACAATGATTGGATGGGTTGCCTATTCCTTACTACCAAAAGAAAAATAAAATAAAAATAAAAATAAAATATATTGAAGGATTGATCCCTTTTTTTTTGTTTAAAAAAAAAAAAAACTTTTTGATGAGCTAACCTCTGATGGTAGGTTCGGATAAAGACCCTATAAGAAACAAAATTTTTGAGAGGTTCATGGTAATGAAAAAGAGCATTTCTAATGACTTGCTAATCCTATATCATACATATTTATTTTAAAATAAATAAATAATTATATATAAAATTGGAAAACCTGTTTAAACTAACAATTAGTATATTCCAGCCACTCTAATATTTTCATTTCAACAGTAGGTAACAGAAAAAAAAAAATTTACAGTAGATTACTTACTGTATGCGATCACATGTTTCAATCGATTTAATTGATTTAACTGATATAAATAAATATACATAAAAATAATTTTTTATTTATGCTTTGAGAAAAAAAAATTATTCTTTTTTGTAAACCAGTCACCACCTATTCATTTCTTTCCAAATAATCCAGGTAATTCAAAAAAATCTTTTATAGTACTTGACAATAATTTTTTTTTTGTGAACCCTAATTTTGACAAATATTTTTTTATTTTATTTATTTATTTATTTTTTATTCATTGTATAAATTAAGATCCCTACCCCAAAAGGTAGACCCCAAAGATGTAAAAAAAATTTCTGCTCTAAAACGAATAAATACTCTCGGATTCATCGTCTTGAAAGTTTTTTTTTCAACCTAACATATTCTTTTCTTTTCTGGTAAGAAAGAACGATTGAAATTATTTTCACCTTCAAAACTATTCCCTAATTTGATCAATTTACAAAACATATTTCTTATATCACACGATTATTTCTGTTTCTCCGCTTAAAAATTTTCTTACAATTTCTAATATAATAATTTTTTTAGATATATAATTATAGAATAGAAATTAAACCATCTTATCTATTCTATTTAATAATAATAAACAAAAAAAAAAAAAATTTTTTTTTTTCCTTGAAAATATATAAGCTTTTATCAAATTTTCTCCTTAAATAAATACCTCGTTACTCTTCCCCAAAATCTCTCTTGCGCTTTTTTTTTCAACTTTCGCGCCAAAAATATCTTTGACAACATGCATCACCAGCCTTATGTTTCTACCGCCTCGGGATATGTTTTCCCACCTGAAACCGTTGTTCAGACCCCTGTGGTCATTAGCTCAGGTATACTTTCGTACCGCTTTATCGTTTTTTAAATCCTCTCTAGAGTAAAGTCGCGCATATGTCTTTTATTAAACACGAGAAAGTGAAAAAGTTTGGACGAAAAAGCGTGTCAAAAAATTCTAATGTTAAAAATATAATGATATTTATTGATATTTTCAAAGTTTATCAAAATATTTTCGAAAATAACAAAAAAAAAAAAAAAAAAAGAACCAAACTAACTGGCCACCGCCAATATCTATACAACATAAATAAATAATAATACAAGTTTTTTCTCTTTGCCCGTTCTCTTTTGTTTTTAAATCTTTACAATTCAGATTTCTTTACCTGTTCACAACCAACGTCAGTACCCTCGGTTTCCGTGTCTTCGGTTCCTTTTATTCCACCAGCCCTTCCGTTAAGCATGAATCCAACACTATCATTAAATATGTACCCCATCGACAACTCACAATCAGCACCCTCACAAGTCTCTCAGATCATTTCTCCCGTTCATTCACCTTCACCCCCACTATCAATACTCGAATACCGTGATTCCCCGACTGCTGATGAATTGGATGTTCCTGAATTCTTTCAATACAGCAAAGAAAAGTATGAGAGCGCAAAGTCCGGTTGCAGACGACGGAGAAAATCAACGCGTGATGAACAATGTGAGACATCATCGATGGACGGCGGTGATGATGTCGATGATAATGCAAGGCAAGTATCAATTCTCTGTTGTAGAAATTGAATCAACATTCTGAAAAGTCGGTAAAAAATACGCGAATCATCCTTCACGGAAGGGAGTTTTCACGTCATCAAATTCACGTTTTAGATTTGCGTCTAACCCTTAATCCTAATTTGCCTCAAACAGTACAATGTCACAGATTGAATTCCGTCGTCAAATACACATCCAATCGGAGCAAAAACGACGCGCTGAGATCAAGGACGGGTTCGAAGAGCTTCGCAGGCAACTTCCAACAACTTATACTGGTCGAAAGTTGAGCAAGGCTGTCTTATTACAGAAAGGTGCCTAAATCTACGCGTTTCTTTCCATCAAACTACTCGTTTTATGTACATGATATAGACTTGAGTAGAATTTAGCTCATCTTCTTTCCTCTTTTTTTTATGTATAGCTGTTTCACATATGAAAAATATGCAAAGGAAGGAATCTTTTCTTCTTGATGAAATCAACCGTTTAACTCAAACGTGTGTATATTTGAATGCGGAGTTAGAGAAAGAGAAAAGGTATTTGTTCACACACATTTCCGTTCGGTTCGTTCTATATCATACGAGATTTTATATATTAACTTATTTAGTTTTTTCTTTTTCAAATCATTTATAGGATGAGTACACTTTATCGACAAAAACAAACTCTTGACAAAATATACGCAATCGGACTATGAGTTGTTTTCATATGGACATTCATTCATTTTCAAAAGGGCCTTCTGAACAAAGTTTTTGATACCCTGTTGTTTTTATTTCTTTATTTAGTATAGTTTCTCTTAAACTAACCGAATGATCAAATAATCGTCAATGCGTTGATTCGATTTTAATTTTAAATATAACCGAATTTTCTTTTTTATATATATATTTGAAATGTTTTACCTGATTTTTTCTGCAACTCTTCTTGTATATTTTTTTTTTTCCTTCTTTCCTTTTCCTATCCTTCCTTTATTTTCTTTTCTCTTGCTCCTTTCCAACATTAGAAATCCTTTCCCTTTGGTTCAACCTTTTTAATCACTATATATAATACTCGCATTTGCATATATAACTTTTTTAATCATATTCACGCGAGTTGTTAGAAAAATCACCTTTCAATTTTTTTTTCTATTTGCTTTTTTTTTTTTCGTTTCTTTGATTGATCGTTACCTTTTGTATGTATTTCTTTTCCTTATTTTTTTTTTTTTTTTTTTTTATTATTTCTCCTTTTTATTCGCGGTTATTTTCGGTTAGCGATTCTTACTTTACAAACTATGGTGTGATGGTTTTTTTTTATTTTATTTTGAAAGTTTTCTTTTCTTGTTTATAAATATTGAGTTGGCGCCACTGGGTTGGCGAAAAAAGCTGGATAAAACCATACCATAAAAAAAAAAAAAAAAAAAAAAAAAAAAAAAATAAATAAACAAAAAAAGATTGTTTTTCATTGATTTTTTAGCAATGCAAATTATATTTTTCCTGATATTTTTCTTTTTTTCCCTTTGAATTTAATTCTGGGCGAATGAATAATGTATTTTTTTTTTTTTTTTTTTTTTGTTAATAAAAATAATAAAATCAATTAATATTTTTTTTTCTCACGTTAAAATTGTTTGGATGTGTGACAAATGATGATAGAAAAAAGGTTACATAAATAACAATCTATTATGGTAACAACAATGTACAACTTTTGTTTCTTTGGTCGCGTTTCTTTTTGACAGATAAATCTAAACGTGGAAATCTTTTTAAGAACGCGTATCAATTGCTTTTTATCACGTGTAAGTCAATGTACTAAATTAGGGTTACCCATTTTGTTCATTCGTATTACTTGAAATACTTCATATGATTCGATTTTAACAATGAGTTTGAATATTTGGAAAAAAGATAAAGGACAAGCTCCAACATATAAAAAAAAAAAAGGATTCAAAAAGGATGATTATGAAATCAGTGATGATGATTGGATAAAGGATTGACATTGTGTAAAAGACTTGTATAAGCATGTTAAACTTGAAGGCTGAATTAAAGTTCACTTTTTTTATTGGAAAATTTAAAATGCGTATTGGGTTCGTGGAAAAGTCGCTTTATGGATTCATTTATAAAAAGGTAAACGAATGGATGGAAGGCATGTTGTCCTGACAAACCAAACGAAATTTGACATTTTTTTTTTAAAGGGTCCAAAAAGAACCCTCTCACTTTTATTAGGCTCCATTGTTTTTTATATATGTATGTATGTATGTATGTATGTATATGAAAATCATAAACGGTTCAATAAACAGGAATGATAACTTGATTTTTTTTCTTATTAAACAATGATTGTTTCAATAACATCACATATATCAATTAGGTAATAGCATATAATCGAAACCTATCAAGATTTTTTTTTTTTTTTAGATAAAAAAGAAACATTCTAAGTTAGTCCTTGAGAATATTTTAATTATTAATGTTTAGGATTAAACATAATATATTTGGTGATTTATTGGTTCAATTAATTTCGTTTATAATATTTAGAATTGTGGCGCATAAATGGCATTTTGTATCACAATACGGTTACGTAAAGGTTACCATTGATTGGGTAAAAAACGAAAAAATCGGAGATGATTAGTCATTATCAGAATTATATACCACACAAAAAAAAGGTGATTTTACTCTCTGCGAAAATCGAAAGGGTTAGGAAAAAATAAAAAAATAAAATAAAATAAAAATAAAACACAATATATAATTTAAGTGTTACATTCTTTTTTCCTTGAAATAATAATAATAATAATAGTAATAATAGTAATATTAGTAATAATAATAATAATAATAAATTTTTTATAAAAAAAAAAAATAAAAAAAAAATAAAGGAAACAAAAAAGCAAACTCATACTGCTTCACAATCTCTTTTTTTGATGTTGCGTGTGAAAATGTCGAACAAGGGGGGAGATGAGACGTTCGAAATTGTTACGTTCGAAAATAAAGACAAGAAAAATACTTGGCTTTGTGGTATCTGAAAAAAAAAAAAAAAAAAGATAACTTGAGGGGTGGGAAACTAATAAGAAAGAGAGTTGTATACAAAGGTAAATTGATTCGTTGGCAAATTTATCTCAACATGTTGAGAACTTGTGAAGACTTTTTATAAACAGATTGTTAAAGGTTGCAAGGCTTTCTTTTCACGTAAAAAGGTTCAATTAATATAAAAAGGGATCTGATTCGACATGATAAGGAATTTCGTGATAAACAGATTACTTAATAATTCTTGTTCAAAAAAAAAAAAAATAACAACTAAAAAAAGGAAAACAATACAATTTGTATGATAGATGTTGTTTCGTCTCAAATCATTTAAACTTTGGTTGATGAAAACCTGGCAATGACGGAGCAAGATGACGAAACAGGATAACGCGTAAGAAGGCACATGATGATCTCATTCATTTCTTCGATCGAGTCCCAAAGAACCAAAAAGAAATCATTTTTTTTTTACATAAATTTGGTCCTTTGCTTTTATATTCGGTTTTTTTTATAAATAAATTTTTTTCGATCATTCATACTCTATTTTGGAGTTTCGTGTCAATCACATGCCACATAGAAAACGAGTCACCCAATCTTTTCTGAACTTGAAATTTTCATGTTACAATTTTTTTTATTATATAAACCAAATTTGGTTGCAATATTTCTAAAAACTCTTTAAATCGAAAAAAAAAATTTTTTTATGGTAATATTAAAGATATCAGATGAACCGATATCAGATGAACTAATATTTATTAAATCAAGATCATAAACGCGATTTTTCACAAACAAAGTTTACTTGGCAAACAATGTATTATCTGTTATCCAAAAAAAACTAATAGATCATCATCATCTAACAATATAAACGCGAGTGGCGGTAAAAAAAGGCTTATACTAATTGACCATGGGACCTATTCTTTACTAATTCCCTTTGTATGATGGTGGCTATGTTCGGTAATTTACGGGATTCTACGCCTAATTGATTTATAACTTCACAAGAATGATCGTTTGCTCTTTGCCGCTCCAAACAGATTGTTTCAACCGTTGTGTCTATTTTATTTTTTTTTCTTTTATTTATTTGTTTGTTCGACTTTTTCACTTTTTTTGTGGGAAAAACGTTACGCGTGATAAAGTTGTGGATTAAGAAATTAATCAAACTGATGAGTTGATAGTGTCATTGGGACGTTATCATACTATTTGGGGAGAAATCTTGAATTTTTTAATAATAGGTCCTTTATGTCAAATGATTTTATTATTACTCTTTTTTTTTTTTTTTTTGGTGAGACGATTACGCATTTATTTTAAAAAGGATAAAGGCATGGGAAAAAAATTCATAAGCAAAAATAAAACTGTTAATTATTTAGATATGTTATGCTAGATATAAAAAAAAAATAATAATAAATAAATCGTGATTTCGAATTAAAGAAGCTTTTTCTCATTTTTGGATCTAATTTATCAATGAATTGTTTACCTAAAATAAAATAAATTAAAAAAACGCGTTTACTTTTTGGTTTAATTAGCATATAATCGGCATTTTTATAGGTACACCGAATCTTTTTTAAGCATGATCTATTTTAGGGAATACAATATGATTTTTGATTTGAAGCAACCCTTTGTAACGCAAAGTTTCAGGTTTCCATGCTAGAATTTTTTTCTTATTATTTTCTTTTCTCTTTAATTAAATAAATAGCTTTCCTTCTTGGCTTTTCATGATGTTTTTCTTTTAAGGGAACATAGGCTTAAACCTTAAGTTTAAAAGAAGGAAATTAAATTAAAGTATTTAACCGTGGAAAATTTCCTCGGATAAGCCGAACCATAATCTATTATTTTTTATTTATTTATCTTTTTTTTTTTTTTTTTGTAAAACATTAAATTGTCTAAATGATGTTGGGCAGCATTGTTTTTAAATCAACAAACTAGAAAGTCATAAATATGGTAAATCTCATATTTTCGGTACTTCAAAAAAAAAAAAAATTAACGTATGCAGAAGACCGTAAACAAAACTTTACTTCTATTGGGGCGAAGTTTTTTTGTAAGAGATGATTAATTTAAATTATTTTAATATAACAATTTAATTAAATTAAGCTTCGAAAAGGAAATAAAAAAAAAAAAAAAAAAAAAAAAAAAAAAAAAGGAGAGAGAGAAAGAGAGAGAGAGAAATAATTTTATTATTTTGAATTTCTTTTTGGGGGAGTTTTCGATGTAAATTTTTTTTTATTTTATTATTTTTCATTTTATTTTATTTTATTTTATTTTTTTTTTTTAAAAAAAAATATTATTATTTTCATTTAACGAAGCACCTTGGATGAATTTAGAATGTTTTTTAATTTGAATGACGAAAGTACTTCATCCAAAAATAAATTGCAAGGGTTTAAATGATTCATATCCGTTGGCGAATGAAGTACCTTGTTTATATTATTGTGATATATTGAATATTCCTTATTAGACAATGCATTTAGGTGTGACGCAGCAACGATTCTTTGATTTCATATGACGCCATAGGTTCATTGTTTAGCCTTTGGCCCCGAGAAAAATACAACCCTTCTCTTTTAATTCTTAAATTCTTTTGTGGCTTTTCCTGTGAAATAAGCATTATTATTATTATTATTTATTATTATTCTTATTATTATTCTTTTAAAGTTCTAAGCCACGGTACATGTCGGATTTACGATCTTTGATGCCGAATTGTCACAAATAATCAATCATTTTACAAACTAGTTGACATTATCGCACATTTGTATTTATCATCTTGTGTAATTTCAATTTTTTTTTTCGGTGCTTCTTTTTCAACAATTCCATTTCCGTGCGCTTTTTTGTACATGAACGTTTGACACATCTTGATTTAAACGGTGAAAATCGACATGATGCTTCTCCTTAAAAAAGCGTTATTGGCAACCTTCATCTTTTGCGACGGTCCTAGGTCCTTCCAAGGTTTAACCAATGACATCTGTCCGGGATGACAAATCTAGGAAGGTTGGCTAGAAGAATGGCATCACCACAATCGAGCCTCGTGTCACCGAATGACGCACCTCTTTTGACGCTCGCATCAAGGATCCACAGGGGTGAAGCGATCGCACCCTTTGATTCCACACCGTCACGATACCGACTGTAGTAAGGGGTATACCGATTAGATCGTTGATTGCCTGAAAAGTGATGATAGAAGAGGAGGGGAAAAAAAATAAAAAAGCAAATAAATAGTAAACATTTAAGACATGTAAAACGTGTTTTCATTTTGTCAAACCACGAGAATCAAGTCAAATGGTTTTCAATTAATAAAAAACATGATTTTATTAAATGTTGAATTAATAAATATAGTTCAGTTAATTTCAATTTTGTAACGGTTCGAGGATTACAAAGAAAAAAAAAAAATAAAGGATTTATTTTGTTTATCACTTAAAAAAAAAAAAAAAAAAAAAAAAAAAAAATAATCAGTGAACAAGAAAAATCGAAAACCACAAAATGCATCATTGTTATTAATTAATTAATGAGGATTCATTAATAATCCTTTCACTAAAGAATAACAATAAGTGTGCGACGAAGCGCAAGATTTTTTTTTTTTAAAAAAAAAAAAGATAAAGAAAGAAAAAAAGAAAAAGATCCTTCCAAAGTACAAAAAATTAGGAAAGAGAATTCCAAAGAAGTTGGAGAACCATTAAAAAAAAAAAAAAAAAAATTATTTATGATATTTGTAATACAAGTGATATTCCTTTGATGAGAAGTTACTTAAATTACTTAATCATGTTAAGAAGTAAACAACATTCCTTTAACAGCAAGAGAAAAACGTGGTGGATGCTCATGGCGATAGACCTCGTGTGTAAAAAATAAACCATTCAATAAACAAAAATTTTTTTTATGGTTATACCGTCCTAACCAAATACATGCGAGTGATCGAATATTACATCTTATTTGGAAGTTCGGCTAACCGGAGCTGCCATTGTTTATCGGTAACTCAATTCGATTCCCATTCCGAATTATATAATAAGATTTTGAATGATGATTTGTTTGCGAAATTGCATTAAGAAAATCATTCGTCATTCTGGTTTTTTTAATTTATGCTCTTTAAATGAAAAATATTAATAATATTAATAATATTATGAGATTTTTTTCTTGATATTGATATTTATTTTAATAATAGTATTTGGTTTAAGTTCTGAATGGCGATGATGACATAATGTGAAAAAAAAAGAAACCTCTAAGCCATATTTATTTCTTGAATAAATTCTTGTAATCTTTTTTTTTTTTTTTGTTTTCAAAAAAAAAAGAGGGAAAAAAAAGAGGGAAAAAAAAAGGGAAAAAAAAAAGGAAAAAAAAAAAAAAAAATAGAGAAAAAAAAAAAGGTATAGGATAAAGGCAAAAGTTAAATAAAATACATAGTAAAATATTAGTAATTAATTATTAGGTATTTAGATTTCGAAATTAAGGAGTATTATTTTTTATTATGTTGTGCGACAGAAATAGATACAGCCATGGAATTGCGTAATTAGTCGCAATTTATGATTCTCGTGTTAGTCGCGATCAAATTTTTTTTTTTTTTCAAAAAAAAAAAAAAGACGAGCAAACGAAACGAGTTATTAAATTCTGTAACCTAAAATCAGGTTTTTTGAATTAAAAAACGTTAAAACAAAAACGTGCAAAATCCTTTGTTAATGTATTTCTTTGTTAAAACCTATTGAAAAAAAACGTGTTGACAAATTACTTTTGTTCACCCCGAAGATGTTGAAAATTTTTTTACTACCCCAGATTGTTTTAGCACAATATAAAAAGAAATAGGGGATTGTATGATGATGGATGATGAACTTTACTTTTCTTTGATAAGTTGCTGTGATTGTCATTGGTGCGCGCAAAAAAGATTTCGATTTTCGCTTCGGCTACATCAAGTGAGAACGTTTCACAGCATTTCTGTTCAAACATATTCGATAGAATAGAAATTATGTAAACACATTATCAAATATCATTAATATTTCCGAACTTCTCCGACTGAATACTTCGTTGTTTCGTTGTTAGGGATTGCTTCACTCAGCACATTCTTGATTTCCAAATTAAGAATCATGTACTCTTAATTAATTTTTTTTTTTTTTATGCTAGGTTATCGATTTCATCGAATGCAAATCCTTGTTTATATATATTATATTAAACACATGGAAATGGATTGTTAAAAAAACTGTTGGGATGATTTCATCACCTATTGATGTTCATTTATTTATATTTCCTACCATGTGTTTTTCATATACAAAGTCTGTGTGTAAAAGAGATGTTACCATTGGTTCTTAATTATTTTCGTATTACATGCTTTAAAAGTAATAATTAAAATAGAGGAATTACTTTAAAAGTACAAAGTAGGGAAAAAAAAAAGTGGGAACTGCCGCCAAAGATATTGGTTTAGCCGAATTTTTTTTTTTTTTTTACGCCAATGTGCTTACTTTAAGTAATTGGGTCCCACTCTCTGTTCATTGGTTGGAAGGGTTTTTTTTTTCTCTCTGAGAGAATTCAATTGTAGGATTGTTTATTGTTTATACAACAAATTATCAAGTGTTGATTTATCGTAAATCGCAAAACACTTTTTTTTGATGGAAAACTCGTGTTTTACACACGTGTTTCTCGTTGATACATCAAAAAAATCTACCCCTTGTGATTGTTCATGTTTGGTTTCAATGTCCGCTCAGGAAATCTTAAAAACAGGTAATCGAAAATGATTTTTTTGCTTGTCGAATTCCCTTCTTTTACAATAGAGTTACCCAAAATTAAACCTTGTAATCTTGTTTCTTGATTAAAATAAAAATAATAATAAGGCCGCGTCTTTTTGTTTTTGTCTTGATTCAAAATTACAAATTTGTACAAATTATCAAAACAAATTGTGATGATGATGGAATAAAAAAAAAAAATTTTTTTTTAGTTTCTATTTAAAGTTATTTGTGTTTAAAAATAAAACTCGTGCTAGTCCCCACGTGTTTTTGATTTTTGCTATTTTCGTTTTAAAGTTTTTTTGTTTGTAAAAGGGAAACAAAAACAAATATAATCTGTGACACGTTGGGGGTGTCGGTTGTGTCACGGTGACTTGGTCGATGATAGTGCACGGATCCTGCACGTGCGTCATCGTTCGGAACCGTTCTTCAATTGATTGACCCTCCTGTGCGTGTTTACGATGGCGAGATAAGTTATCGATGAGGTCGATGGGCGTGATCAAAACATCATTAAATTGATGCCGATCCAAAAAAAATCTCAGAGATTTGGTGGCTTGTGGCAATCAAGTCTCCTCTCACCTTCTTTTTATTATGCAAACATAAATTTTTAAATGAAAGTTGCGTGTGATCGGAGAGATTGTAACCGAGAGGTTTAAGAACTGTCAAAATGATTATCGTCTAAGACAAAAGTGGTAATAGAACTTTTTTTTTTTTTTTTCATTTTATTTATTTACAAATTATTTTAATACCATACTATTTTGATCATAGTGCAAATGACACCATTTGTGCAAATTGCCAAGCGCACGTCGTCGGTCATTAAAACATGTTGTTGGTAAGCCGTTGCCAAATCTCGGCGCGGAAACATGGTCATTTCTCGCGTTTTACCAACCAGCCATGATTGAAAACATTTGGTGACTTCCAATTATAGGGAGATGCTGTTCAGGTGACGCATTAGGCCATTCTTCGGGCCGAAATATTTTCTCATGAAGGTGTGAAGATAACTTTTAAAGATGAGATAAGGAACGGGTAAAAGAATACACACGAACAACATCTAAACAAACACAATGTGTGCGTACATGAGACAAATTCATCTTGGAATGATAAATGTAATTATCCATTTACAGAATGACTTTCAAAGGATCATTTTACAAAGATTTCGTGAAATGTTTAGTTAATGAGCCCAAAATTGTACCGCCCTTTGTTTTACGCGTTTATTGGATACCCTCACCTAAATTGCACCAATCGGCGTTTGTAAATATTTGTCATTTGAAAATAAAAAGGGTTACCATCTTGATTTGTTTGGAGATGCCTTGTTACACAAGGAAGGCCAAGAGCAAAAAATCGGAGGTAATTTTTCACCACCCTCCCTTTAAACATAAAAATAAAAATAAAGTATAACTGCTTTATTTACTTTCCCATCTTTTTTTTTTTTTTTTAGACTTGAAAAATAAAAAAGAAACGATTTGCTTTGTTTTGTGTAAAACGAAATATGATGAATCATGTTGTATTACTCATTAATTGTTACATGATCTTTCACCATGAATTTATTTCCTCACGGTGATTGATCCAAACATCATTTAATTAAAAATTAAAAAGTTTAATTAAATTTATTTTTTTTTTGGTTTTTGCATTTGTTTACATGCTATTTGATATCTTACTAATAACCAAGTTTTGAAAAAAGATAACACCTTTTGGAAAAAAAGGAGTCGCACGTGACAAATGAAAAAAATTTTAACAATGGTCAATGAATCCATAAATAGAAATTACATGTTTGCTTGCAGGTTACTACATTAAATCTTAATACAATGACACAATAATTATATGATGCAATTAATCATATCTAATTAAATAATGTTATTCATTTGGAGATTGTTTCACCGAGATAATTGATATCGTTTTCATGTTGTAAACGAGTTTACGTTCTAGTTTGTTTGAACTCATCCCAATTCATCCATCCCTCTTTAACCCTTAAAGTTGAAACTTTTGTAAAAAAAAACAATTGAGATCCTAAAGTTCGCACAGACAGCATACAATTGATTGGTCGTTGGTTTATCCATATTCGAGTAAATATTTATGCTCCTTGTCGTTCAGGGTCCAAAGGATAATAATATTTGTTTAACGATAAATATTAAGTTTTTCCCAATTTGTCCATCAAATTTCGTTTCCATCAATTAAATCGTCAATTAAATTATCAATTAAATTATAACACAAACATATTACGTCAAAATTTTGTAAAAATTTCCGAAATGATTTTCCTTTTTTATGATTCTAGATTATGCAGAATTAAATTTTTAAATAACCTTCACATGAATATTTCAAACTTTTAAAGTTTTTCCTTAAATTATTTGTACGCTGGTTGATGAAAAAAAAAAAGGGTTTTTCCTTGGTATATCCTATGCGAATTCTATTTCAAGAATATGAGAGGAATTGTATTGGTCCCCCGGAAGTCCTACTTTACATTGTGATCAAATGATAATAATCCTGTAAATCGCGTTACATGAACGCGTTTCAAAAAAAAATTAAGAAGAGTTATTTTTGCCTGTATCTCTTATTAATTTAAAATTTTTTTTATCTTTTCAAATAGAAAAAAAAAAAAAAAAATTATCACCGCATTGATTATCATGCTCTGGGGCTTGTTACGCAACTAAAAATCAGGTTTTTCAGATCTTATGGTTTGATGAGTCCCCTCTAAACCTGTTTGCCGTTGGTACGATCATGAGAGCGAAAAAAACAAAACTTGGAACCTATCCTTTAAGGTGTCATGTCTTTTGCCACCTTTCATTCTCATTTGCTCGAAAAAATAAATGGCGTGTTTCACGTGACTTCCACGATTCTCGCAACTGAAGTCACATGAAAGAAATTTCGCCTTTCGATGTCAGCGTTACACGACCGATTCGATGGGAAAATTCCTGACGTAACTCCTTACACACGTCAAAACAAGACGCCATCTGAATTAATGTGACGTACGTCAAAGACGTAAATGAAAATGGGGAAATGAAATAGGTTGTGAGATCACGTGTTAGAACTCCCATTGGTCGACTGTCTGATGCACGTGATCATCGTGTTTTGTCAACATGATAACTTCCCATCGCAACGTCAAAAGGTGTCTTTACTATCTTTGACGTATAATAATAAATCATAGGTTCCCGTTATTAACCTTGGCAAAATGGCGACCGGCGTCACGACCAAAGAAAGCTTTATCTCTTCCAAGGTTAGCTTAGATAACAAGTACCTTACCACTGCGTTTCGTCAAAGCCCAGATCGCACTCAGGAACGTTATAAAGAAGTAATGCAAGATACACTTCCTTTGAAGGAAGAAAAAATTGTGTTAATTCCGACACGTTTACGCGAACTTCTTGCCAGTATCTTTTTATTGTTTTTTTTTTTGTTTTTTTCCTTTGGCGTCAAGTTTGATTTCAAACTTATTTTCAATATAATGTGTATATACATATATCACCCTTAATGGATATAAATAGACACGTCAGACGAAATAACGGTAAAACTAGGCTGCTTTCCTTATACGAACCTGGTGTACTTTACCGTGAATGACAACCTATTCATATGGGAATATGAGAAAGGGTAGATATTTTCAGTGCGCTTGATCGGGAACGCGTGTCACTTGATAAACCTTCATCATGATCCTATCCGCTACCGTTATTCACTGTTATCATTTTCTTTAATAATCTTCAACTTTATCATTCGTCGATAGAAATGATGATAACGCTATCGGTCACATAGACGTGCATCCCCTACAGGATCTTTATATAAAATGCGTGGGTCTGGCCAAGCCGAGACCTGGTATGTGACTTTTATGAGAATCCTTTGTCAGAAAGCGTGTGATTCGTATCTTGATCGATTGATCGATCTATTTTTTTTTTTTTATATATATATAAGGACGTTTCATCGATGATGCGCAATATGTATTGGTTATCGTCACGGACAAATCGATTTACGTCTTTGGATTAAGCAATACCCCCACAGGGATAGTTTTCCATGATATGTCATCAGATAGGTACCGAGCGAACTATAGTAAAAAAACTGTGGAATCGATCGTTGGCACCGAGGATGGGCGTATTTTTCTGATCGATTCCGGGGAACTCTGTGAGCTGGTCTATGAGGTAGGTTATATCCTTTAAGACGTGATCGAATTCTGTTTGATTTTATGCCGTTCCGATCTCTAAATTCATTTAATCCAGGATGAGGGTTGGTTTTCTCATCCTTGCAGGTTAGAGATCCAATCGCTAAGCACGTTTAATAAGCATTGGCGTTATATTTCAAATTATTCATGTAAGGAGATAATACCGTCATTCAATTATTGATGCGTTAAAACAATATGTAAAATAATCCGCACATGATTTATCTGTAATCTTGAAGCACGTCTTAGGTCTGCCGTGGTTGATGACACGCGTAGGATATTATACGTAATGTCTGACAGTCATATAGAGGTATAGGTCGGTCCTTGGGTCGTTTTTGAATTTTTTACGTTCGCAAAGAAAGTTCACGGACCTTTTCCCCCTCCACGAATCATTACTTTCTTTTCTAGGCGTTTCATATTACCAAGGATGGAGGTCCCTTAAGACATTTAGGAAGATGGTCCATCAACGAGGACAGATCCGGCTTGAGAGGAACGCTTGCCTCTATGCATCCAATCTACGTTACTGAGTCTGCGTTCTATTGCCTCGTGGCTGTCACAAGCACAGGTAAATTTCGTCATTCGATTCGTGATCCCCAACGGAAAGGTTTTGCTTTCAAGGATCGAGCTTAACTCATTAAAGTCCCTTTACATTAGGCCAACGTGGATACTTTACTTGCTATGCCATTAATAGGGGATACAATTGGGTGACAGACACACTACCATTTAAAAATAAAGAACCTAATAGTTTGATTTTATACGAGGTTCATGATCCCCCACCGCAACCTCCAGCTCAGGTTGCCCAACAAAGTACTACTGGATTTTCGATGTTTAAATATTTCCACGGGGTATTTTTTGCTTTAAGAAGAGAGGGCGCGTCGCATGTCGTGACCACCACCAGCCCAAACCATGGCTCGATGTTTTTGAGAATCAGCCAGGTATGTTTTTTTCGGTTTTGAATTAAAGGCCCTTAAGCGGAAACGACGAGTCATTTGTCTTGTTCAATTTTTTTTCTTTTTCCCCAGAACCAAGAGCTGATATTTTCCGAGCATCTCTTTATATTTCCTTATCACAACATTTATGAAATTCAAGAGATCATTAATCCGTTATATGATCCCAAAGTATTTGAGGAGTTTTCAAATGATTTGATCAATCAGTTTTGCTCCCCCTCTCGAAAGTTCCTTGTATATTCACATCATG
>CAJVPQ010000583.1:0-25750 GCA_910591825.1 Funneliformis caledonium
ATTGGATTTAAGTCATAGCTATTGTCTCCCTGACTTCAAATCATAGTTAACTTATTCGACGGAAAGAGTAACGTTAAAAATGTCTAAAGAACAGTTCACCCCTACAAGACATTGTTGCCAAACATAAATATCATTTATTACTCACCTCCAGGAATTGAATACTCTAGTAAATAACTCACTAATACAAGATATATGGTCAGACAATATTTGGACTTCAGTACCCAATACAATTAGCTTTTGGATCATTGACTTACTCAAAGGAATTATTCCCTTGTCACTGTCTAATAAAGTCACTGCGTGTGTATCTACATCAGCTCTATCACATGGTCTATTATTATCCCTTTACCATGACTTTTCTACATCCTGTTATGATATGTAGAATAATAGGAACGCTGCTCTCAGCAAATGGAAAATTGCTAATAACATTGAAGAAAACTATACCGTCTCTTGGATTTCCTCTGGTTTTCCATACTTCTCTCCTATACCCTCAATCTTAAATCCTACCTCCTTTATAGCGGCTACCACCTATAGCTCCCACTGGTCAAATTTTTAGAACGGCAGTAACTACGCCATCCCTTTCAAACGTTTGATAACTGTATAATAGTTTAGTCTTGTTAAGTTTTTCTTTTCTTTGCTTTTCTGTTTATAGTTTAGTTCAATAAAGTACTAGGTTGGTATTGATAAAGTAGTTTAGTTTATAAATTAATTTATAGATATTTTTGTATTTTCTGTTTTATTATATGTACCTAGTATTTTATAAATTTAATAAAGATTATGCAAAACTGCCACACTTCAAAAAAAAAAAAAAAAATTTGCCAGGTTATAATTCAAGATTTGGACTTTAAAATAAATACAAAATCATATTTTTAGCATTTATGGTTGATGAGTTATAGCCGTTCAAAGATAACTAATCACACTTGCATTTCTTTTATTGCCCACTGTATAATATAATAAAATAATAATAAAAAGTAAATATTAAGAATAAGTATAAAATTGAATATCTTGAGACTTTGTTTAATTCATAATATTAAGATATTTTTAGTATTTAGAAGATTAATAGAGTTACATAAATCCTTTGTATTTAAGAATTCATAGAATTTTCAATTTAAAATTAAAGATTATTATACTGCATCATTCACATGATTTTATTATTATTAGTCAATTGATTTACTGATAATATATTAAAATTCTTTAACATATTAATCATATTTATTATTCTTATAAATTATTAAAATTATTTACTTATCTAAATTATAAACTTAAAGTTAATTGTGATAGGATTTATTTTATAGTAATTTAGTAATTTCTCATATATTACTTTCTGTTATTAAATCATTATTACCTTAAGTTTGATAGATTGAGCATAAAGTTAATATCAATATAGCAAGTATCTTTTTATAATTATCTAACTTTTTTAACTCTAATTAAAGAAATAATTTCTTAAACTTTATATAAATTTGTCAATAAGGCTATGAATTCAAATAATTTTACACTTGTAATATTATCTACTTTTATGCATTTTGTTTTTAAGTAGATATAGACCTTTGGATCGATAGATATTTTAAATAAATTACCTTTAAAAATTCTGATAATATTAATCTTAAATTAAAAATAGATAATATTACATTTTCTATATATTTTTACATACTCTTTATCTAGTTTCTCAATAAATAATTTTATTATTAAAATAGTTTATTATAATTTTTATTAAATGAATTTTTAGTACTATAGTAACCAAGTCCTTTTTCTTTTTTTATTTACTTGAAAGTGATATTTTTAACTTAAGTTAGAAATAGATTTTGAGAAAGTATAAAGTCAATCTTAATTTAATTTATATTAGATAAAGATTTTTGTGTTTATTTATATTTGTATTTTATTTTACTTGTATTACATTTACTTTAATATTAATAAAGATTATGTGAAACTATCACACTTAAAAAAAAAGATTTTTTTATATTTTTTATATTTTATAAAAAATTTTTTTGCAAAATAAAATGATCTAAGAAAGAGCAAACTAGAATAAATAAACTTCTTATTTACATTCAGATACTTTTAAAGAATAGTCAAATAAAAGACAAAATACCTTATAAACTACAGAACTTTCACATAAAAGCAGTAAGAAATTTTAAGTTTATTAAGAAATTTTTAAATAATTCAATTTTTAAAATTAAGTTTTAAAAAATTTTTATAATAATTTTTTAAAATTTTATTATTAATTATCATCATTTTTAAATATTTTTAAATATATTATTAAAAAATTAATACTTTTATAATAAATTTTATGATATTTTCTAAGTAAAAATTAAAAAAAAAATGTAATTAACTAGTGATTTTTTAAATATAAATAAATAATAAATTATTATAAAAAAAATTAAAATTTTAAACTTATATATTTTGTTATTTATTAATCTCAAAAATATAAAAATACTACTATTTAATAGATCTTAATATAATAAATTTAATAAACTAAATTTTATATTTAAAAATATGGTAATGCTTATATTTATTATAAAAAATTCAAATTCAGTACAATAATAGAAAAAAATAAATTAAACTGTCTAAAACATCCTTATAAACTAAAAGTTTACTTGTCCTAGACTAACCAGTTATCCTGCTATACTCAGAAGATAATTATTAGTAGAGTTTTTCTCAATGTATGATAACTAATTATTACTACTCACTCTTTTTTATCTAATAATAATTTCTATTCTAAATTTTAATTCAATACAAAAACAAGTAATTCAAATTATTGTTAAACTAAAAAAGAAGCTAATAAAAATATGACTCTAACAAGTTCTTAGCTAAGTTGCTTGATTAATTTCTAGTTACAATGACTTCCTATCATAAGAGTATCTATATCATTAAGTTTTGTTGAAGGCTCTTCAGTACTTTCAAACTTCTATGCTAATATATATATTTTTATAATTATTAAATAATAAATTATTTTTAAAACTTAAAAACTTAAAAAATTAATATATATTAATAATTATAAATTTTAAAAGTTTAAAAATACTACTATTAAATATATCATAATATGATAAATCTAAAAATTTTATTTTATTTTTTTATAATTATTAGATATTAAAATATTTTAAGTTCTAAAATGTTTTAGAAATAATTTTATACTTATAATTTAAGGAATAAGAAATATATAATTATATTTAATATTTTAAATTATAAAAATTTATAGGCAAATTTGCTTATTTATTTATTATAAATTATTTAATAAAATTTAAAATTTTTATTTAACTTTTTATAATAATATAAAAAAATAAATTAAATTAATACTAAATTTAAATACTTTTTATTAGGGATATTAAAATCCAGTCTAATTTTAGTTTAGTCATGAAACTCTCAGTCTTAAAGAAGAATTAGTTTATAAGACTTAAGTTCTAAGACTGGATTCTAGGACCAGGTTCTAGAAATTAGGACTTGCAGTTCTAAGACTCAGTTCTATAAAAATTAAACTTATAGTCCTTGGACTATAGTCTTATAGAAAAATAATTATTTGAAAAGAACAATAAGTAATCATTTGACTTGAATAATAAAAAAATCATTTAAAAAATTGATAAGAAATTGTTTAACTTGAACAATTATTTTTCTATAGGATCACAAGTCCTAATTTCTATAGGATTGCAGTCTTATAATTTAAAGGACTTTAAACTAGACTGAACTTCATAGGACTATTTAATATCTAGTCTTATAAGACTTTTTAATATTCCTACTTTTTATATAATAATATATTTAAATTTATTAGATAGATAATCTAATAAATTTATTTTAATAAAAAATCATAATTCTAATATATTATTTATTATCAAATAATATTTTTACAATCTATATTTACTTATTTTAATATTATTTAAATAATTTTTTTAATTTAGAATATAAATAAAAATTTATAAAATATATATTAATAAAAATTTTAATATTTAAGAAAATAATAAATAAAAAAATATTATATTATGAAATTTGATTTAATTAAAATTTTTTTATTTATTTGAAAAATTTTATTAAAAAATTTTTATTTTATAATAAGTTTAATTTAAAATAAAATATCATTAATAGTAATTTAATATTTTATTTACTTAATAATATTAATTAATATTAAATTATAAATTTAAATTAATAAATGCTTATTAATAAAGAAAAAAATAAATATTTTTATAGATTAGTTTGATTATTATATATAGTTCTAATACAATAAAAATCGTAAAAAAGGATAAATTTTACTTTATATATTAAATATGATTTTTTTTTTAAATTAGTAATCATTAATATAATTCAATTTTTCAATTTTCAATTTTTAAAAAAAATACATATATTATAATCATATTATTTTACTTAAAAAGTTTATTTAATTCACAAAAATATATTATTTTTATATTTCAATAAGTATATAAATATGATCTTAAAAGCTATTAAAAAATTTAAATTTTCTATTTAATAATAATGTATATATATCTTTAATAATAAGTTTTAGCTTTTTTTTTTTTATAAAACTTATCGTTATATTCTATTGAAGAAGAAAATTTTAAAAAAAAAATATCAATACATTAAAGAATAATTATTTTTAACATAAATACTTAGGATATCTAACTGCATAAAAATATAAATTATTTTGATTTTTTATTTTTTAGTTAAAAAATGTTGAATTTAAATCCAGCCGAAATTAGAATTAAGATTCTTTAGGATTATCAAAAATTTGTAATGCTAAATATAAGCGATGAAATAACACATTTAGATGGCTTAACCATAGGATGAATCGCAGTTAAACTGCAATCAACATTGGATGCTCTTTAATTCTGCAGACTTGAACGCATTTACCCATCCATATTCTCAACTTGCCACATAACTGCCATACCAACATCAATTTATAGTGATAGCCAAAATTAACCGAAATTCTACTGCTATCGCGATTTGAAAAACAAAATTTTATTTTTTATAGTTTCCACTGACATTCGTAACTGAAGTCAGCAAAAGTATAAATCATAAACTTGAAGATAGTATTACGTGATTGGTCCGTGTAGAAAACTTTTTAAAATATTCGTTAACCGGTTAATTGACCGGTTAAAATTAACTTAAGCCAATACTATGAATTTGGCCTGAGTTACCAAATATTTTGACAATCAAAAAACAAATCTTAATTCTTGTCGAAATTAAATTTCGGCCGCAATTAAAATAACCGTAAAGATTTATGTAAACCGTTTTAACCGGTTAATTGACCGGATAAAAAATCAACCTCTGGGCCAAATTTTATAATCGACCGACTATTATAAGCAGTTTGATATTAAAGTAACTTTAAATATAATAAAATTATTTCAGTTTATTAATTACTGTTTATTTTTTAACCTTTAATTCTGATATTTAATTTAACGATTAATTTTTCGATTGTTTGAGCGGTTAGAGATTTATAATTTTTTTTCGATTTTATAGTAACTGGTTTCGTCGAAACTATAGTAAATATAATAAAATGTTGAAAGAAGCGATTTCATGGTAAAGCTTATGAGAAATGAACTATGACGACGGAAGGGAATGTAAGAAAAGCCGCTAGACTTAATCGTTGATACGTATCAAAAAATGCTGTAAGCCATATTTAAATTTCGATAATATAAGGAATGATATACCAAAAGTATTAGAATCTTGTATGTCGAAAGTTTTAGAGAAACTTTGGTTTGAAAATTTCTTTCATATATTTAATTTTTCAAAAAAAAATCGACTCGGCTATTTTCAAAAGCCGTTGTGACTGATCCAAATGCTGATATCAGATCGATTGATTCGCGAAAATTAGCATTCATAAATTCATTACAGCCCTTAACATTAATAAATTAAATTGCATTTCGACCGACTTTTTACAAAATATGCGTGTTAAGGATACGATTTGTTTTTTAAGAAATGGTGTTTTATCTTGCCCGATGTGAAGGGAAACGAGTGAATTTTTTTTAACTTGGAATGATACAAATTAAGTCTTGCTTAATAAAGTAATAATTTGCTGGAAAGCACGTGAACAATCTCTTGTATTAAAATTTGACATTTTACAAATTCCTAAATCTAAACTAATTCTGTTTGGCAAAATTGTTTGTTTATATTACTCGTTAGTTTTAAAAACAACCTGGTATTCAATTTAAGACAAAAAATTCTATATACTTAGTCTGCACGTGACCGATAGTAAATCATGGGTTATTTTTTTTTTTTGATCCGTTGAAGCATGAAATAAATATTTTTAATAAATATTTCTCAAAATGCAGAAGGAAAAAAAAAAAAATTAAAATTAAATGTCAAAACATCACAAAATCACAAATATACAGAGCAATTGAGAAATCACAAATCACATCGGGATCTTTGAATTCAACACAACATTTGTTTCATCAATAAAGGGTCGCACCCTTAAAAGTTTATCGGAGCTGGCTAATCGTTTTCGGCATTTTACGGCTGCCTTTCAATCAAACGATTTGAAAAATGTTTAAATTAAAAAAAAAAAAAATGATGTAGATTTTTAATTAGTAATTTCGGTTTTTTGTGTTTCAAATAAAAACGTTTCTTTAAAGAACGCACATTTTTAATTTAGGAAGATACACGTTTATGCTGCATGAAAAAAAAGAGATCTTTACATTGAAAAAAAATATTTTCATACGAAAGAAATACGTTTATGTATTGCTAAAATAAGCTTTATGTCGCTATCATGAGAAAATTACATATAAAAGATAGTTTGCTCATTTTTTCTGATGATTGCTTCTTTTTTGGGACCTATTGAATGTACCTGGACCATTATTATTTTTTTTTTTTTTAGAGGACTCAAAAGCTCTCGTAAAATCTCTCCCCAAAAATGATATCACATCGGATGGTTTTTTACGATCTTGAACAAACTCGGACTATTGTTGATTACCGTGCAATAACAAGATATTTAACGAGATAAAAAAAAAGATGATCTTCAGAGAAGAAATCATAGTAAATATTTAAATCGATAGAAAATAAACTGGAATGATTTGCCTTTACTTTTTAAATCGTTATTGAAAGCAATGAATGTTTCGCAACTGATTGATTAACCTAAATAATAGCCTAGATAAGTCAAATAAAGAAGAAAGTTCGGAGAAAATTGTCAATATCAATTATTTTCCGCGTATTTCTAATTTTGCCTGCAGAAAAACATTGATTAGTGATGAAAATAAACTTAAATAAACGGCTGCGTGCATCATTTGTGATCACGTGCTATCGTAAGAATAATTTTTGTAAAAAAAAAAAGCGGTTGAAAGGGCGTTTGACAAAAAAAGAGCGAACCATAAATAGATTAACATTATCCTCTAAAGTTGGTAAAGTGAACGTTCGGCATTTGCTGCGCCAAAAAGAATTTTGATTGATGATCCGACACAAACATTTAACAATAATATTTTATTTTATTGGATTTTATTTTCGGTAATTTCCGATCATTTATTTTATAAAATCGTTAATAATCTCGTGCAGAAATCAGTGAAGTTTTACATATTGTTCGAATTGTGACCAATCTTTTGCCTTTTTGTTTGATTTAACGGGAAATTAGGGGATCATTTACGTGAAAAATTGATATTAGAATAATCAAATAATTTTTTAGTCGAAATTATTATTATCGATTAAATTTTGATTTTGCGTTTTAAAACCAAAAAATATTTAGGTATAAAATATATAAGACCAAATTAACGTAGAAAATTTTTTTTTTATACATCTAAATACTTAATGACCCCATAAACAAGCTATATTTCTAGATTTTTTTTTTTTGATGCAATGCAAATCTTAACCAATCTACCAACAGACCAATACAATCGTTCAAACTTTTTTAAAAGTAGAAAAAATTTTTAACAAAGGCAAGAAAAAAAGTCTGAAATTCCATGTGGCAAAATTTTGATGTATTATGATAACATTTCCAACTTTACAACCAGGATTGCTTACCTTACCTTACTGTATTGTATTGAGTATTGCATGGTCAGATTACTATTTTAACAACGTCCATTGTTTAAATCTATCTTATAAAAATATGTTACGTGTAAGTTCGTTGCAGAAGATTTTTTTTTTTATTTTATTTATTTTTTAAAAAAAAAAAAATCTAAACAAAAGACCGCCGAAACAAACTGAAATGTCCGATGTTATCATCGTTTTTAGGTTTAATGTGAATGAAAATAAAGGCGAAAAATTCGCTTGAGGGCTTTTCATTTAAGAATGGAATCTTGTGCATTTAAAATATTTTAATATATGTATATATGTACATACTGTATATTAAATATATTTAATCCTTAAAGTAAACCCTCCGCCAAACAAATTTCTAAATTCAGTGTTTTTTTTTTTTTTTTTTAAACAGAAAAGTAATTTATCAAAAAGAAAAAAAAAAAAAGAAAAAAAAAATCTATAAATTTTAGTCGAGGAAAAAAAATGTAAACAATTAAGCAAAATACATGAGCAAAAGTCAAAAAAAAAAAATTTTTTTCAGCCCTATTTTTTCTATAAGAATCTAGAAAATATATTTTTATAGTAAATTCAAATTGTCAATAAGGATCTTCAAAATTTTTTTTTGATTCCAAACTTTAAATGAATAATGGTCTATATACATTTTTTATCTAAAAAAAAAAAATTTCAGCCCCAGTCTAACGCTAATTATAATTATAATATAATAATAAAAAAAATTCCAATAATGATATGAAACTAACAATGAAAATGATATTCATACATTTACTTTAAAAAAATGTATTGATGTTCTAAATGCTAATCAAAATCTTTAATGGTTACTCCTTTTTTTTATTACCTAGTTAAACTAAATTAAATACACTTAATGATATAATATAAAAATATATTTATTTAAAATTGAAAATCCAGACTATTTTTGCTCGCAAATAATATTTACAGTATTTATTAAAGAAAGAAAAAAAATTATAAAACATTTTAAACAATGTCTATGAATTTGCCTCATTGTCCTTTATTATCCCTTTTTTTTATAAGTCACGAAACAAATCAGTATCATCACTTATTTTTTTTTCAAAAAAAATTTTAAAAATATGGAATTATTACGTTGATAGAAAAAAAAATAAATTTATCTTAAAACTTAAATCTTGATTAGGTAACATGGCATAATCTTTTTGTTTCAATAACAAGTTCATAACGATTTCTTTTTTCAGTTTTATTTTTTTTTCAATGCACCGAATTCCCAAGTTAGGACCAATTCAATTGCCCGAAACGTAAATTGATACGAGAGAGATCATTATGGCCGGCTCATCAAACGACTTTATGCCATGTACACTCAACAAGCATTTTTAAAGACGGTTTTCTGCTTTTCAGATGCATACACGCATAACAATGTACAACTATGCCAATAGTTTTCTAATAACTAAGGAATATTATGGAGCTTACCGACCTAATATTAGTTGAGTGATGAATAAAGTGATTCCACTCCAATCACGATTTTAAATCACCTTTATACTAATTACTATAATAAGTCTATCAACAATGAATTTCTTTGTCCATATCAAAAGAAAACACGCTAGTAAGGAATAAGATCTTTTGAAAGCTATATTTGTTTAAATTTGAAATGTAAGAACTTATTGCATAAATGATAACGAGCGCGTGTCAATGAACTGTGCAAATCGCGTTACAATTATTTCCTTTTTATTTTTAGTAATAAATCTTGCACAACATGAACGAAAAAAAAAGTCCTTAAATGAGCACATAAGCACTCGAGTAAACTTATTTCCCGCACTTTACAACATCAAAATCATTAAAGGAGCATAACATGTACTTAAAAAGTATTTCAAGGTTTGAACAACTTTATTGTTTGATCTTATTCTTATCTTGCTCTTGTTTATTAAATTAGGAAATATTAAATCTCCCCTTTTATACACAAGTACTTTGCTCTCATAATCAATATAACGTTAATTAATTGTAAAGATGCATTTTTTCTTTTTTTTTTTTTTAGGATTTGCATACATCAAATTAATAATTTGTAAAAAGAATGGTTATCATTAATTATAATTAGATAATATTTTACATCATTGAACTTATTTTAATAATTCTAGGTTTGGCCTTATAGAAGAAAATCTTGTAGATTTATAGGTTAATCTTTTGAAATCTTCACAAGTTAATACGTTGAGATGAAAAATACAAGTTTTAACGCGAGAATGATAGTCGAAAGGCGAACAAATTTAACAAGAAATCGAGGGAAACTCTATGAAATCATGAATGGTCTTATTAAAAGTAGGCGGGAAGATTTGTAATGATTGAATTATGTAAGGTGTTTGAAGGCATGATAGAAGTGACTCTTGTTTCATGCTGCGCAATGACAATTAGTATTAATTTAGTTCTTCCTTTTTTGTTCACACGCTATGTGGCGTAATATGCAGCATTGTGTGATTGCGCAATTATTAGTCACGTGCTATAAAATACCTTCATTACGATAAATTTTTAGAGGTGAATGGGTTTTTTCTTCGAGAGAATCTGAATCGAAAATAACAGAAATTATTGCAATAAATTCTTGGAACGTAATAATATTATTTTGTGCAAGTGCGATACTTAATTTTTTTCCCCTAAATCGGATAAATATTTATCCGCGTAGCGTTTTGATCCGTTACAAGTATAGCACGAAATTCATTATGGTGGGCGTTGGTCAACCCCCCCCCCCCCCCCCACATACATAAATCGAAAACTGAATGATTTAATTCGTATTTACCAAGGCAAACGTTTGATGCAAGAAATAATATAATTCCAACGCCGACCTTAAAAGGAACCTATCAAAAAAAATCGGCACATGTGCATAAAATGCTCGTTACATAAGTTTACAAAAGGCAATGAATAAAGTTACTAATTCTTACTTTTGTAAAAGAATAAGAATAAAGTTACAAAAGTCTTACTTTTGTAAAAGAATAAGAATTTTTTAACGATATTTTATATTCATATACTTAAAAATATTTAAATGTTCAAAACAAAAAAGAAAGGAAGAACGTTATTGATTATAATTGTTATAAATATGATCAATATTTCTGTCTGCTCTTGGTTCGAATGATTTATAATAATAAATGTTAAATGATAAAGCCGTTATAATTACCTAAAATTAATTCGAAATATCTGTTTTTTACTAGAACAAATCTATCTTACCTATTTGAAGTTGTTCAGATATGAAATCAAATCGATAGTTAATACGTAAAAACTATTTATTTTATTAATTAATCCAATTCTATTCTTTTAAATGCTAGATTTAGCAAAGGATTTTCAATAAGCTCACATTTCTAAATTAATACATTTTAAAATTTATTTCAATTTACAATTTTTAATTTTTAATTAATCTATTCTAATATAATTAGCAATTTAAGTATAATTTATAATTATTTTATCTTATTTATACAAATAATATTTAGTCATAATATATTTTCGTTAATATAACAGAAATGTTGATTAAATAATATACTATATTTAGATGTTAAAACAGCTTCTAAACGTGAAACTTTCAACAGTTATTGATTATTATGAACCATTAAGTCCTGAACTTGTTGCTAAATATCATGATTTAGAATTGAAGAGTGCAACGGTTGTCTTGATCGTTGACGGTTTGCAAAATATTATGGATGATGTCGATAATGGAACAAAGAAAGTTTCTATATTCTACAAGACATTAACAAGTATAGCAGACCTCTCGTTAGAGGACACTTTTCTTAAATACATGTTGTATTATTAATAAATTTATTAATATTTATTAAAATATATTTATTAAAAGTAATAAAACATATAAGAATGTTTTAATTATTATAAATAGCATTGATAACAATTTAATAAAAAAAATAATTATATAAGCAAGCATTCGTTATTATGGTAGATTATATAATATAATTTATTGATTTAATTTATTATAAAACTTAATAATTGCTTTTGAAAAATTATAAAAAAATAATATACAGTTACCCTATATATTAATTTCTTTATAATCATACTAAGGTATTTTTAATCCTAAGAAATATGATTATATAAGAGGTCAACTGTATATTAAAAACAAATTTATTTATTATTTAAATTTTAAATTAAATAAATTATTGTATTTAAATTCATAATAAAATATCTTATTAATAATATTTTATAATCTAATAAATTGTTAAATAGATTTATTTATTATTGAAAACTTTAATTATTAAAATATAATTTTCAAATAATTTAAATATTATAATAATTATTTTTGTTTAAAATATTTTAAAAATAATATTTTATATAATGAAATATCTTATATACTTTTTAAATTTTAATATCATAATTTTACTATTTTATCATTTTTTTTTATTAATATAGTTTAACATTGTATTATAAACAAATAATTTAAAATTATTACTTATAGTTTTATAAATAATAATTCTAAATTATATATTTGTTTTTTTTTTTAAAAAAAAAAAAAGAGTTTTATAATAATTATAATTTTTTTAAAATATTAAATATTTATATATTAATACTAAATTTAATATTTATAGTTTTTTTATTATTTGTAATTAATATTATAATTATATTTTTAAGATAAAAAATAATAAATAATCTTATTTTAATTATAAATCAAATAATTATTATGAAATTTTAAAAATATCTAAAATCTAAAGGTATTTTTAATTAGTTATTATTAAGGTTACTAGATAAAATTTAAAGGTTTTGCAAGTTGTCTAAATGTTAAAGGATAAAATTTAGCAAAATTATATTAAAACCTTATTAAAAAATTTGAAAAACTTAAAAAAGAATAAAACTATATTAAAGCTTATAAAAATGTGAAACTATATCAAAATCTTAATAAAAATTAGCAAGCAAAACTAAAGTTTAGATATTTTATCAAATTCAAATGAGTTTACACAAGCAACTTTGATTATTTTATATTAAAAATAATCTTAAAATTTTAAATTAATTGTATTTTTGTTCAAATAATAATACTTTTATAATAAAATTTATATTTAAATATAATTATAAAACAAAATAAAAAATATGATAAAATTTATATAATTTATTTATATTTTTTATTATATAAATACAAAATTAACATTTATATAAATTTTTATACTATGAAAAGTTCTATAATGTATTTAAAAATTATATATCTTAATAAATATATATTATAATAATTTAAATCTTATTAAAGAAGAGATTATGTGTAATAAGATTTGAAAATACTATTATGTCACAAGTAAAATTTTATATAATTTTTACAATCTTTAAATTTTAAATCATTTTATATTTATGATTTTATATAATATTTATATATAATAAATTATTTATAAAATACAACTTTAAATTAAATTAATATTATCATTTATTTTTTTATAATGTAATAAAATGATTTTGATTTGAATGAAATTTATTAAAAATTAAAAAAATTAAAAAAAAATAAATGTGATTATCTGTTGATCATTATTATATAACAATTTTAATAAACCAATAACATGATAATAAATATTTGTTTACCATTATTGTTTTACAATAAATAAACCAATGATAATCTTATTATTATTGTATTACAAGTAATTCTATACAATCTATTTTTATATAAATTTATAAAATATAAAACTTTAATATAAATTCATTTGATAATTTTAATCAAAATTTTTTCATATTCTTATTATAATGTAATAGATATAATTACAATTAAATATAATTAAATATTAAAGTAATTTATAAAAAAAATAAAAAAAATAAAAAACAAAAAAAATTATAATAAAATATATTTAATTTAAAAATCTAATTAATAAATTTATATTCATATGTTATTTTACAACTATTACAAAATAATTTAATATTATATAATAAATAAAAAAAAAAAAGAATTAAAAATAATAAATATTTACTATTAAATTTAATAAGATTTAATAGTATAATTTTATAATTAAATATTGATCACAATAAAATAATAGGAATAAACTAATATTATAATATTTCTTTATTTTTTTTTCTTAATAATACCTTTAAATTTGTATTTATTCAAAATGTAAAATTTATCAGACTTCTTTTTTAATAAATATAATTTTTAATTAATATATAAATTTTTAAAATTTTTATTTGTCAGCAGAAAGTATTAAAAAGCCAGAATTATAAATATTAGAATAGAAAGTAAAAAGTATATAGAGGATAAGGTCATATTACATCCGATTATATTTATTCTAAAATAAACAAATACTTATAATATAACTTTAAAATTAAATAGATATGTGATATCTTTAAGTTCAATTATAAAACTTTAATAACCAGCTTCGAACCGGAATTGATTGTGCGATTGTTTGTGTAACAAATGACAAATTTGCTCCCCCTTTAAAAAAAAAAAACTAAATATTTTGGCTCAACATTCGAACGGGCATCAAATGATCATGCGTAAATGTATAGATAAATATAAAAAATTCTTTAAAAGCCTAAAACGTAAAATATGTGAGGAAGTAATACTCGTGAAGACGTAAAAATTCTGCACATCGAATTTTCGAACTTGTATGACATAAGCGTTTCATAATATTTCCAAAAAAAAAAAATTTAACCGATGGGAAACTTAAAAGTTCGCCTTGCAACATTTAAAATTTTCTTTCTGCATTATTAATTTACGACTTCGCTCAAATATTTTTGACTTGCCACGTATTAAAAACAATGAACCATAATATATACATTTTGTCAATTAAATGAAATGATATTTACAAATAAATTTATTACTTTTTTTTTTTTTTGAAAATGAAGCAACAATAATAAAACCAATAAAAACCAATAAAAACGTAAGCCACCCAAAAATATACCAAGAATAAAGACAAGCCGATATATCAGAAAAATTTACAAGCAAATAATTAAAACTAAATGTTGAAAAAGAAATTAGTTGAGAAAATTACCAAGTTGGCGTAACAAACTACCAAAATTTTTGTTTTTTTTTATAAATGTAAAATGCAAAATTCACGCTTTGAGATAAATTATTTTTTTTTTCCTGTTCAAGTATTTTCACGAATTATTTAACCTTCCAATATTTTTACATCCAAATCTTTTTTTTTTTTTCTTTTCTTTTCTTTTTTTTACAACTTCCCGTTTATAACTTAATAATTGAAAGGAATAAAATTTGCGTCAATTCCATGTTGATCGTATCGCAATTTTGAAGGGGGATTGATCATTTGTTGAATTTTCCATTGCAATAATTGATTATTTTGCCAACAACAATAGCATCCCATACAATGATTCGTTGTGGATACATTTGGTAAAGTCTGCGTCGTTGGAAGACTGGGAGATGGTAATGATGATGTCGTTGAAGAAGGTGATGCGTATCCATTATCGTTGTAATAATTACGAGTTGCTAGTATTGGCTGAGGAGCATAAATCGTTGGCAAAGAGTTTTGAAACTTTGGAGTTGTTGGAGAACTTGCAAATGAACTCGTCGTGGAATAGGCTGAACCTTGAGATAAGACAGGACTGATAGGAAGATCCCTCGTGTGAAGACGAGAGTATTCATGAGGAGGGGTAATATATGTATGATAAATTGGTTCAGACATTGAGAGGTGAGTGCTATCGATTGGAGTGCGCCAGATGAATGGTCTTTCGGTTTTCAAGGCCATTAGATGAGTTCTTCGATGATGACGGGTCAAATTTGTTTTACGACAAAAGCTGTAACAGTAATGCATGTTAATACCGGTAGTAGGTTAACACGTGATTCACATTAAATAATGATGCGGTACCTTTTACCACAATTTTCAAAGCCACATTTATAAGGGCGTTTTCCAGTGTGAATGCGTCGATGCCTGGCCAAGGAGGAACTATCACTAAAAGATTTATTACAATCCGGATGTTCACAAATATGAGGACGTTCTCCTGAATGAGTTCTCATGTGAACAGTCAAGGCTGACCGCTAAAAAAAAAAAAAAAAAAGATCAGCACAACGATGTTAGTACATACGCGGAATGATTTTCCAAAAATAACAAAAATATTCGGAAAAATAATGCATTTTAAAATCACGATGATTTATATAATAAATACAAACCTGAATAAAGGATTTTCCGCAACCTGGTTCGTTGCAAGAAAAAGGCCTAACCATAAATGACAATAAATATAGTAAATAAACATGTGAAGGAATGCACAAGATTATTAGGGGACATCTCCAAAAAAAAACGCACATACAAAAATAAAAAGTTCTCATATTCATTTTTTTTAATTAGTTATGTGCGCACAAACAATAAACAATGAAAGGGAATTTTTTTTTTTTTTTGAAAGAAAAAAATAAAAACAATTAAAAATATACAAAGAACATTTAATTGTTTACTACGCTATCTAACTAAATATGGTTAAGGCGAATAAGTTTTGAACCCAAATTAAGAAATTCGTTATTATTTTTCACCTTTCATTTGTGTGGATTCTTCCATGTCGTGAGAGGTCCGATCTTCTTGAAAATGCCTTGGTACATCCTTCCCAAGTACATCGGAAAGGACGGCTTTCGCTATATTGAGATTCCATGTGAATAAGCTCCAAAATATCCATTATCGAGAAGTAAGAAGTAAAAATGTTGTAGTTGAAAAGATAAAAAAAAAAAAAAAAAAGTCTCCTTTTGTATTAAAAAGTTGGCGTTTGATAATGTACAAAATATGTGCGTGCAGATAATATGTAGACGTCTGTGCGTTAAAGGTTTGCCTTTTAAGAAATTTTCAAAGCCTTAACAGAAATCTTTTTTTTTTGAAAAATAAAAATGGATTAAACCTTTTGCGTAGTACGAATGATGTAAAAATTATTTTATTAAAAATGGTCTCGAAACTAATCACGAAAGTCGTAACTAGATAGACATAAACAATGAAAAAAAAAATTTTTTTTTGTTTGTAAGAAAAGAAGGTTAGAAGAAAGTCGTTTAGGAAGCAATATTTATAATAAAATTCAAATAGCTGCGCCATTTCGCGTACATCGAGGGTCCATGATACAAAAAGGGGTTCAAATAGGTGTGACATTATTTGTGTGTTTTGTATCATTGTGATATATAATTTTATATTACAATAAAAAAAAAAAAACGTTGAAAATGTGAATTAAATGAATTAAATATTACAATATACGGTACAATTTAATGGGAAATAGAAAGTGTTACGACACTAACAAAAATTACCTTTGGTTTTAATTAGTGCTTGAATAAAATTAATAACTTAATTTTTTTTTTAAGTAAAGGCTTTTTTATAGAGTTGGTTATTTCTTGATCAAAGAAATGACTTGATCCCTTTAATACTTTTTTTATAGTTTGATTTTCAAATCACACGAAATAAATATTTGGCTCTGAAACAAATTTATATTAACTCTTTAAATACTGTAAATAAGTATATATATATTGCTGATGATCGAAATTTTTTTTTTAAAAAAAAGTGAAGTGACTATTAACATGAAGTGATATTGAAATTAATAACTAAAACGAAAAAGGATGTTAATAGGTAAGTTTCATTTTTTAAACATGATTTATTAATAGAAACTAAAATAAAATAGTATGAAACATTTATGCGTGTAACTTTTTTGACATAAAGAGTTATCACCTATTTTGTTTGTGTTAATTTTGTACAAACGATTCCGATAAATGAGATTAAATTATGACGAAATAAATGATCAACTAAGAATAAGATCATAAAATAATAATATAAGGTTATTTATTGTTTACTAAAACAAATTGGTTAACAAGGGGTCAAAAAAAAATTATTATAAACTGGTAAATGCGATTTATATTACATCTTTTAAAAAAAAAAATGAAAATGAAAATAAAAATAAACCGATAGATTTCATAGGTGTGTGAAAATATTTCGCCTTGTTAAAAAGAAAATGTTTTAAGTAAAATGAATCCACACCACGAATTCAGGTGAGAGGTGCAGACAATCGATCAATTTATGGAAATTGGTATCTCCCTTAAGATTTGCATATGTATACATTTATTTATCACGTCACCTAAAAAACAATAAGCCTAATTGTTAGCATTATTATAACAGTTGATCGTCGCATATCTGATATTATTTCCAGGAATTTGGTAAACCAGAAAAACATCTTAACAATTTCTATTTCTCAGAGAAATTTCATGCAAACTTTATCTTTAGTTATATTAGGAGAATTTTCTTAAATAACCAAGATTTTTTTATTTCATCTTTTTTTTTTTTTTTTTGTCATTATATAAACCCGTACTTTAAGATTCCTTTTGGCATAATGGATCCTTTCTAGGTCAAAAATGAATTACATAATTTTCCCCCTTTGAAACAATTTTTCAAATCCAAAAATTGACTTATTCAATTACTTATAAGAGAAAATATCATTATTTCTAGAGATCAGGAAAATTTCTCGTCTCGTTCAGAATGAATGAATATAAACTAAGGGGGAAAAAAAGGTATGATCCGTTGGTGTCCCTTTCTCTGCTTTCCCTGATGGTTGGAAATAATGTTTCCGGAGAAGATATTGCTTTATTGACATATTCTCGGTAAAACAAAAAAAAAAAAAATATTTTTTTTCTAATACCCATTTTGATTGAGTATACTTGGTGAATATGAAAGTTTTTTGTTGCTTCTTGTTGTTGTTGCTGTTATTGTTATTTTAAACCTTTCAAAGGACGAACAAAAGAAACAATGAAAATTTTTCTACCAATGCTTTTTTTACCTCGAATCATTTTTATTCGTTCAAAAGTAATATCAACTATTACTTTATTAACGGCCTTCATTCAAAATATTTCTATATTAAATTCTACAATAGCATTAAACAGAACGTTTCTTATCATTCAACATCGCAATAAAGTTAAAGTTCAAAGCATCAAGTAGATCAATCATAACAAAGATTATTAAGCGAGTCTCGATAAGTGTTTGAAGGCTTTTTTTAAATGGCTGGGTAAATATTTTTGTTGGCTGAAGATAAGATTCATTGACAAATTACTTACTTGTGGTATAAACAATTCCCAAATGTTCGATTTAAATTATGATTTATCTGTTGTGTTTCGATTTGTTATAAGTGAAGTGACAGAGATAAAATTCTGATAACGGAAATACGGAATTTCATTGAGATGGTTCAGAAAGTACTTTGAAGTTATGTGATTAAACTAATCTTCAATAAACATAAATGTGTTTATTTATATTGTAACATTGTTTTCAAGGAGTTAACTGCAATTCTATAGGAAAAAAAAAAGTATTGTTTGGTATCTTTTTTTGAAACATGTTGGTATCATTGTATAAAAACCACATGGATGTCATTCGTGACCAAATATATTTCTCACGGAATTTATCGTCAATAAGAATAATTATAGCTTTTTTTTTTAAAAAAAAAAAAAAAAAAAAAATGCAAAACGGAAGTTATTAAAATGTTAATTGTTAATTAATTAATTTTACCCAATATATTCAATATATTGTTATATATATTTTTTTTAAATGATTCTATTTCTTTCCTTATTCAATGCAGATGTAAATCTTTTGGGTATTTAGGTAAAACGACCATTGTTTCAGTTTCATAACCTTGAAGTTTCTTCTTTATTTGTGCTTATACAAATGTAAAGAACATTAGGTGCTTTTCAAATGACTTCTTAAAAAGAATGATGATAATGATGATGTAAATCTGACGAATATAATGAATAAAAACGAGATAAAAAAAAAAAATAATAATGTAGCGATGTTAAAATGCAATGTCGCCGATCATTGAAAATATATTTTTAATTTTCAATGCAACCATCTGAAATAGATTTTATTGACAATTTTTTTTCGCGTTTCTCTTAAAAATTATTTATATTCTTGTCATTGTTTAGTACCCGAGTCATTCTCACTTCAATAAGTAAAAAAAAAAAAATAAAAAAAAAATTTTTTTTTTTTTTTTCTCGCGATCTTTACGATTATCGTTTCATCGTAATTTCAAGGGAACCAATTAAATATAATAATATCAAAGTCCGTACGCCAAATCTCATATCCTTCTTATTTCCTTTATGCATGTGCACATTCTTTCATTTTTTTAATGTGATTATCAAGATAAAAATTAAAAATATCATTATTTCCTCCGCGCAGAAAGATTAACCGTACTTATGTACGTTTTTTTTTTTTAAGCCAAGAAGAAAATCATTAACTAAACTTACTAATCAGAAGATTTATAATAATTCTGACACAATTGACACATGAATGTTGACAATTTGAACAATGAGAAAAATCAGTTTCTTTGTTTTTTATTTAGTATTCAAAGATACACACAGACGTATCAACGTCGGATTTCCTAAGTGAGACTAAGCAAAAATTGAAATCGTTCGTAACGAGATCTTTTCTTCTAAATTGAATTTTTGAATATTAAAAAAAAAAAAGTTTTTTTTTTCCGACATGAAGATGTATTAAATTCGAATATAAACACGTTTAGCTTCAATTTAATTATTGAAACTCTCTTGTTTAACATCAAAATATAAATATATATGGTTATAAAGGATCACGCTAACCGAATTCGCAATTTATAATAATAGGAGGAAACATGTTAAAGCAATTTATTTTTTTATTTTATGCAATGTGTTGAACACATGGTAATTCTAAAAAAAAAATTTATTCCTTGCATGAATAAGAGGAGTTTCGAACGGGTTTAAGAACGCAACGCGTGTACAAAAAAAAAAAAATTTCGATTAATGCGTATGCACATATGATATGCCTTTTTTGACAAAAAAAAAAATTTTTTTTAAATCGATTTTAGGGATCTAAAGTTAGGGTTCTTTGGACATTTAGAAATCGTGATATTAGATATTAAGTTTTCACAAAAAATTCGTTCAAATCTTTAAGGTAATTTGGCAAAAGGAGACGATGATTCAAAGTGGATCCTAAAATATTTTTAAATTTAAACTTTATACAAGGTTACAATATTTATGATGGAAGTTTTTTCTAGAGGTCTTTATAGGTAAACTTACATTAAATAAGTGACACTAAGTTTTTGATAATTCATATAAAAATATTCTTTTGGATAACACGCCATCCCAAAATTTTGTCAATAAAAATAAATCTTGCCGTAGTAACGATCGACGATTTTGCTGCGCATCACTTGAAAGTTGCATTCAATAGATTCAAGAATGTCAATAGATGGTTGTATATGGACTAGCATTTATATGTATTCCTTTGTTCTAAAGGTATGGAAAGCTGAAACTGAAAATATGTTTACGTCAGTTTTTTAAAGTAATTTTTTATAAGGAAATGATATTTGGCGTGAGATCTGTAATTTTTTTTTTTTTTTACAAAAGCTGTTAAAAGTAAAATTGTGCATCATAATTTAAAATTAAGTTAATAATTATTGCGTTAAAAAATTTAGTAAGAAAAAATTATGCATCATTACTTCATAAAGTAGATGTGACGACGACGTCAATTTTCAAATATGATTTTCTTAAAAAAAATTATTTAAAAATCTCCATAAACAGTCAAAGCTCGCCTTTGTTAACCTTTCCGTTTTTTTCGGTGCCGTAGATCATTTTTTTATTTTTTTTATGATTTTAGATAATAAGATTTATTTCACGTGAGTAGAACAATCAAGACTTCGTTAATTCATATCTATATACAAAAAAATTATACGCGCAGTTTTGTAAAAAAAATCTCTGGACAGTGCAGTTTTAAGCAACCCACAAGGAAACTTTTAATTGATTCTTTTTAATTTTCTTGTTAATTTAAATTTAAGGTTAAATTTGTTTTACAATAAAAAATTAGATATGAATTGTTGTAATACTTGTGAATTTAGAAATTTTAACAATTAAAATTAAAGTACAAAGTTAAAAAAAAATAATGTTAGCAAAATTCCTGACAAAATTTCAAAAGCTATATGTTTTTTCTAGTCAAAATCTACATTCTAAACCTAAGTTTTAGGAATAATTAAAGTTGAAAAAGAGATTAAAATACACATCATAAGTTTTCTTATATACTTTACAGAAACTTTGTTTCCTTAATATGCAGTAGCTGCATAGTGTATCTATTAGGCTGCGATTAAGCTACTAACTACTAAGTAAGTAGTAACTATATATTTACTATATAGTCACTTTGCAGTTACTGCACCAAGTTTCTGTAAAGTATATAAATAGGATTTATACGAAAATCGTACGCTCAGTCTAAATTGTAAAAAATATTAAATTTACATGCTTTTAAAAAATGCAACTGCACTGACTGCTTAAATAGAGCCCCAATTTTAATAAAGATCGGCACGATTTCTGAAAATTTTCCAGCAAATTTAAATGCTGAAGTTATATGTTTCTATAATTAAGTTAAAATCTGGACTTTAAGCATTAATGTTGAGAGTTGTAGAACCAAATACATATAGAATCAATATGAGAAAAAAAAAACAAAACAATAAGAAACGAAAATCTACCTTTCAAGTCCACCGAACCAAATTCATATGATATCTAATTATATATAAGAAAGTATAAAATAAATTATATTTATGATAAATATTTATATTATTTAAATAATAAAAATTAAAGCATAAATTTTAACTACTATTTAAGAGATAGCATTCTAAATTTAATCTGTATTCTTCTTTAAACAGCAAAAAAAAAAAAAAATATTTCAAAAAATAAATATCTTAAAATTATTCAAAGATAAATTTATAAAATTGAGTCTTATTATATAAGGCCGAGCAAAAAATTTTTTTAGATTCTCGTGACCCGACCGCCTTAATTTTTACAAAAACTCGATTTTTTTTTATAGTAAAATTTTTATCACGTGACTTTATATATGAAAAATCGTAATAGCATATACTTTATTATAAAAAAATGTAACATACTATTTTCGTGATTTTTTTTATTTGAAACTTGATATTCTTAGCACATTTTTTTTGTCTGAAACTGTCATATAACACTCATTACAATAATAGTAATGTCCTTCATTTACCTTAACTCTATCAGATTCATTACATTCATCTTCCGGTACTTTTCTACACTGAAAACAAATTTCTTCAAATAAACCACTTGAATAATAAGAAACTTCTGTTGGATTACTACATAACAACCCATCATCAACATTTACTTTGTTAAAAATTTCTCCTACATCTTCATGTTCACTATTCTTATCATTAATATTTTGCTTTACATTTTCTATTTCTTTTCTTAAATTTGCTAAAGCTTCAAAAGAATCCTCATATATATATTAAATAGTATCCAGAGACCTTTTCAAAATGGATAACTCAAGGAAGATAACTTACTTTTGCTATATAATACATGCCATTTGTTGCATTCACAACATTTAATTACTGTACTAACATTTCTTACAAATTGAGCAATAGGACCAAATCCTATATGAGCTCTTTTTTTTATTGTTGATTTATTAAAGATAGTTTATGTTGCTCTATTGTAATTTTACCATGCACATTCAAAAATTATTTGTAATTAGTTTATTAACTATTAAAAATAAATCAGGTAAAGAATGAACTTGGAAAAAATCAAGTTCATCACTTCTTATTGACTTACAAATATTATAATCCATTACTTTACATTTTTTTATTTGAAAAAAATAATGTCATGACTTGCAGCAATGGTCATAATATAAATTAATTATAATTTAATAATTATTTTAGATAAAAAAATAAATATTAAATAAAATATACTTACTTTATCCTTAATATCTTTCTTTATTCTATTGTCTATATCTAATGAATCTTCAATTTCTAATAAAGATTCTCATAAATGTTTAATCTCTTTTTTTGTTACAAATTTATAGGTTAAAAATAATTGATCTTTTAATAATAATCGCTCAAAAATACCTTCCATCAAGTTAATTGATACTTATAAACTATCTATTAATTCATTTTTCAATTGTGGCTTATTATTTGAATGTAAATGAATTTCTTCTATAGAATTGCATTTTTTCATTAGATTTTTTAAATCAACACTCATTTTACTATTAATACTTTGCATACCAAAATTTAATATTAACATTATACATTCTACTGGATTATTTCAAGAATAGTCTAGCGGAATTCTAACAGCAATTAATAAATCTAAATCTAATTTTAAAAATAATGCTATTAATACTAATTGAACATAAACATAAGTGACTCAATGATCAGACCCTCCATCAGTATAAAAAAAATAAATAAGGCTTATTTTTATTTGTATCATTTAATATTTTATATAATTTTATCATATGACATAATGAATCTGATAGTTAAAATATAGAATCTTTTAAACTAATATATATTTATCTATGATAAATAACTCTTCAATTATAGTGAAAATATCATATAATATTATTATACTTAGAATTATATCACATTTTGTAGGGTATACTAATTTTATCTCCAGTTTCTGATTAGTTAACAAAATTCTGATTTCTGATTGGTCAAAATATATTATATCACATTACATATTAATAAACTCACTCAGTAAAATTTTCACATCAAATTTACTGTCCCTTCATAACATGTGGTAATTTTTAATTATTGATAAAAATGGATAAAAATTAAGTTAAACGTTATGATTTATATAGTAAATAAATATTCCTGAAAAATTTAAAAAAATTTTACACTTAAGTGAAAGTAATATCATTTATTAGAATATATGTCATAATTAATGCTAACTGTTTCTTTACTAGTTATTTTGTACAAGCAAAATTAAAATTATACATAAAAAAAATTAAAAATTATTTTGTTGTTTGAATTTTACATTTGATGCTATTTGAGAATCTTTCAACTTATTATAACTATTAACTTATGGTATACTCTCAAATCTCGTAATTCTTGCTTTTTTTGTATAAGCAGCTTGCATGAGAACTTCTCTAAGGTTTTAAATATCTTGCCTTCTTTTGTTCTTTTATTCTAATATAATGATAATAAGTTCTTCTTGCAATTTTAAAATTTCAGCATCTTTATTATTCATCTCAACATTTTTCTGATTTAAAAAGTAGCTTGATTTAGAGAAATAATAGACTCCATATGCTCATTTTCTTGATTTTCCTTATTATTATCACAAATACACTAATCTAACACTGCGAATATATACTTGTATGATAATTGTCATATTTTAAAATCATAACAAGTATAAGTATATAAAGCAATATCTAGACTATTATTATTATTATCAGTAGAATCTTTTTTCAAATAGAATATTCAATTTGTCATAGACTATATAATCTAAATGTCTAGTTAAATTTTATAAATATAATTTCAATTAATATATTTTTTTCTTGCAATTTCTCTAAAATACTTCTTTTGTTACTGTGGACTCAGTCGGCTAATTTTTAATTTGCTTAAAAATACCAAAAAATTTATATCTCAGAGAACGATTTCTGTAAGAATATATATCTCACCATCAAGTCGACACATTGAATACCTCTCATATACATATATTTTAACTTATTATAGAATGATTTAATTAGATTATTTGTATCTTTCATATTCCTAGCCATACCTCTTGCATATACCATCTACATTTTATACTTCAGTTTTCACTATCACTCAAAATAATCAGCAAAAGTTTATATCATTTCAATATCCATCTTCCTCTATTTATCAATTGATTTAATAACTTATTTTTGTGCTTCAAAGTTATTTCATTCTTCTATTTTCATCAACTGCCATAGATCTTTTCAAATAATTTCTTTTTATAAATTAGTGGTTGCACTATACTTACATAATTTTTCCACCAAGAGCATAATATGTGAAAGTAGCATAAAAATATTGTATTATCTAAAAACATGCTTAGACTGCTTTTATTTCCTTTCCTACATCATATACAGTAGCGGTCATAAGTATCCAACTGCCTGAGATCATCTAAAATTATTATATAACTACCCCTTAAATTTTCCAGAAATATAATATAACACAATACATGATCACCTGTAAATTTATA
>CAJVPQ010000584.1:0-25748 GCA_910591825.1 Funneliformis caledonium
AAGCGCAACTTTAATAGGTTTAGAACGACCTTTCTTCTTGTTTGAAACTTTTGGTGATCCGTCCAACCAAGTAGCAGAATAAATTATTGCAAAACCTCCTTCATCAGTTTGTTTAACATCATTGAACCTATCAAAAGGAATCCACTCCAAATTATGACGGTAATCTCTTGTCTCATGCTGTAATTTACTTATCAAATCATCCATTTTGGGGTTTCCACTTGTCTTTCCTTCGTTTATAAATCGACCTGGATCACATTTACGACACCACGCATAACCGGTATTTGGATATTTACAATGAGAACACATTCCGTATCGTTTAGGTTTCTTATCATATTGTACTAGGGAATGGTTTCGGAAACTATTGCTTCGTACGGAGCACAAGTATAACAATGAGCGAGCGAACAGCGCTACATCTGTATCACCTTGCATAGACATATATAGTCCTTCGCTTCGCTCCGGACTAATAAAATTGAATTTTGATTGCTTTGTTTGGAACTTCATAATAAAAAAATGTTATAAAAAAATTGGAAAAAAAAAATTTTTTTTAATCCAAATTTAACAATTTGTCGGTTTTATATTAAAATTATATTAAGTACACATTATTTTGTTCCAAATGTGGATTCAAACAATCGCCTACGGAAATGGCATTATCCTGTGTGACAAATAGCTTTGAATGAAAAACGAGAAAAAAATTGAGTAATGTTACATAAAATGCTTCGTTGAAAATTAAACCCTTTATCCTTATTGTATATACCTTTTTAGATCCATTTCCCCCTTTTAACCTTGCGCCCAACAAATTTTTTTGCAAAAAGAACTAAAAAATTGATAAGGACGAATAAAATCGATTGGACCTGCAAACTTCATTATCCGATGTAGAGCTGTTAAGTGTACGAGTCTTTACGAAAGAATTAAAATAGAAAACTGACATAAGAAATACACAATTTACAGTATTATTGTTCAAAAATGCTTTTATTCTTTATTTCAAATTCTCAATATTTTCATTGTATTATCTATATATCATTGATTGTGTATCGTAATTAGGGGACTGATTTTGAGACTCTGGCCGAACAACCATGTTTTAATTAATAAAAAAACTATTGGTATTAAATTATATATTTTTATTTGATTATATATAAAAATCTAAATTTTGAAATTTTGAAAAAAGATAAATTCCGCGATAATACTGCGCTACTAATAATAACTTAAGGAATAAGTAAAATTAAAACATAAAAAAATATATTTTATGTAAAGAAAAATGCAATGCTAAGCAAAAATTAATATTTGGCTAAATAAAAACTTTCTAGTGAGCTAAAAACAGTTATAACTTATATTAAATATTAACCGGTCGGTCACTGCTTGAAAATTGCTAATCAAAATACGTGCCATGACAAGTGTCGTTTTTGATGCAAAAATCTTGAATTGTTTTTCAAAAATATACTGATCGTTGAAAAATTTTACTTAATTTTGCAAATTCAGTAAGAAGAAAATGCAGAAATACTAGTATTAATCAATTGCAAATTTCTGAGTATAAATCAATAAAAGAAAATTGAATATCTTCCAATTATAGTATCAAGTAATGTATCAAGTAATGGTTCTATTATAAGACAGAGATTATTCACTGATTCATACCAAGAAAGCCATTGAATATCAAAAATTTTTGAATTTTTAAAGTAGGCTTATTTTGAATTTCTTGATATTTAAATAAAATATTAATTCATTTACTTGAATTACTAAAATTTATTCATTAGTGATTTAGTATGAATAATATTTTACTTGTTTTCAGCAGATCCATAAGCTAAAAAAGATTTATGTGCAAACAATATATAGAATTATATATGGATTCATATAAATCATTTGTATAACTTCAAAATTTTTTTTCTTACATTACAGTTGTATTATCTGATATAAAAACAATAATTTTATCCTATTTAAAATTAATAAATAATTATTAAATTATAAAAAAGTTATAACTTAATATTAAATTTGTTAAACTTACCTTTAGCAATAAATCAATTTATTATAATATTATAAATAGATTTAGCATCATTTACTTCAATTTGTAATAAACTTAAAATTTGTATTTTAATAATACTATTAATAAAATATTTAATATAAATTATAGATATAATTTTGTAAAAATATCATTAACTATAATTCTTATAGCTATACAAAATATAATTCTCAATATGTTTTTTAATTAATAAAAATATAAAAAATAATAATTTTTATTTACTAATATGATTTTCATATATAATAAATTATTGATATTAAGTTTGAATAATATGATAAAAATAAATCAAATTTTAAATTTATTTAATAAAATATTATTTTGTATTATCTAATAAACTATTTGTATTAATTTTATAATATAGATACTTTGCAATAAAAAGAGAAAGAAAATTATTAAAAAAAAATATTTTTACTTTATAAATTAAATATTATTTTTTAATAAAATAAATTCAGATTTAATATTAATTTTAAAAATTTTCTTTTAGTAATTTTTCCTTTCTACTATAAAAAGTTTATATAGGCTTTTTGTAATAAAAAGAAAGGAAACTATTAAAAAAAAATTTTTTTTGTTTTATAAGCTAAATATTATTTTTTTTTTAATAAAATGAGTCTAGATTTAATATTAACTCAAAAAAATTTTTTTGGTAGTTTCTTCCCTTTTTATTGCAAAGAGCCTATATACTTAAATGATATATTTTTATTTTATTTTTTAATATGTTTCAATATAATCTTTTATTAATATATTCTTTTATAATAAATAGTTTAATATTTCTAATTTCTAATTTAATTTGTTAATTAATATATATAAATTAAAAAATCAATTATATTTTTTATTATAAGTTCTATATAAAATATAAATATTAATTTATTTTGTATCTTATTCTAATTATAAATATTTAATTTTTTATTAACAAATTAAAAAAGATATATTTAAATTTTTAAATAAGATTTTATGAAAAAAATTTATGTTTTATAATGATTAATTAAATAAATTAAATAAATTTAAGTTTTTATTTTTTTTATATCTAATAAATATTAATAATAAAAAAGTTATTAAAACTTTTATTTCTTTTTCTTTTCAAAATTAATAATTAATTTCAATATTATATGTTATAGATATATTCGATTTTTTTATATTTTTATTTTATTTTGAAATAAATAAATATTAATTAAAAGAAATTTAAAATTTTGTATTTTTCAAAATAAAATAAATAAAAAAATTTTAATTTTATTAGATTATTATTAATTAACTAATTTTTTTAAATAATGTAGATTATTATTATTATGATTGTTAAATTAATATATGATTTTTTTTATTTATTATAAAAATTTTTATTTTATAAAAAAAAATTTTAATTTATTTTTTTTAAAAAATATTAAATGAAAATTTTAAATAATAAATATCAAATATAAAATTTAAAATAATAACATTATAAATTATAAATTATTTAGCAAAAATCATCTATTAATCAAATATCTATTATTTTCTTTGCGTCTAATTTTTAATATATTAATAAAATACTAATAATTAAGATTACTTATTTAAACTTATTTTGAATTTGACAAAACGTTTAATCTTTAGTTTCACTAATATTTTAATATAGTTTCATATTTTTATAAACTTTGATATAGTTTTATCTTTTCTAGAATTTTGCAGATTTTTTAATAATGTTTTAATATAATTGCTAAATTTTATTTATTTTATTTAGACAATATTAATCCTATGCTCAACCGTCGAACTTAAGGCAACTATAACTTAATAATAGGGAGTAACGAATGAGAAACTATTAAGTTACTGTGAAATAAGTCCTATCACAATCAGACAAGTAAATAACTTTAACAACTTGTAGACATGATAAATACAATTGACACGTTGAAGAATTTTTAATATGTGTAGTTTAGAAAGAGATTCCTTTATTATAGAGATTTATATCCTTAGCAATCCTTAACCTTGGATTCTAAGTCTTAAATTTGAACTATTAAGTTATCACTATTATCTCTGCCCTTTTACAAGAACAAATTTCTATCCTATTTATACAAAAATACAATTATAAGAAATTGCTATCTAATACTAAACTATTTTATAATAATAAAATAAATATAAAAGATAAATTACAATTTAACGATAATAATAATATAATAGATAATAATAATAAATATAAAAATAAAATAAAAATATTAATTAAGTTAAAAATGCTAATAATGTTAATAATGTTGATCATTCGTTAATCTTTGTAGTGCAATAAAATTGACTTTACATGGTATCAATGATATGCAAAACCTCTAGGTTTTATCCAGCAATCTTACTAATAATAATATATAGTATATCATATATAAAAATAGCTAATATTTTATAATTACAATTTTAGCTTTATTCGTTAGTTAAAATTAATCTATTAACTAGTCAATTGATCATTTACTTTATACTGATTATTGACTAATCATTGATCAACTATTAACTAAGTATGATTAACTATTACTATCTCTATATAATAATAAATATATTATATTAATACTATTTTTCTTTTTTTCTAAATAATTAAAGTAAATATAATTGCATCATTATAAATATTACTTTTTATAATTTTATTATTAAATATTTATTTTTACAAACAGAGAATCTATAGTATTTTATATATTTATTAATTAAATTATAAGCAGTTTTTTTTGAATATAATTACTTACAATATAACTTTTTTATTTCTTTATCTATTTAATTATAATATAATTATGATTAATATAAAAATAGTTAATTATTTAAATTATAAATATATAAATATAAATATTTTTAAAGTTACTTTTATTTAAAATTTTTATTAATAAATTTATTCAAATTTAATAGTTATAAATCTACTGTTATATTAATATTTATTTTTTAATAAAATTTATTAAATAAACTATCTATAAAAAAAATCAAGTATTAATAAAAAATGAGAATTTAAAATAATAATATATATTATTTTTAATCTAAAAAATAAAATAATTTTCTATATTAAAATTAATTTTTTTATTATTTAAATAATAATTAATATAAATCTTTTTAAAATTTGTTTAATTTAAAATAATTTTTATTAATTTATTTATTATATAAATTAAAAATTATAATTAAATTTAATTTTTTCATTCTATAAATTAAATATTAGCAGTTTTTAAATCAGTTTTTTTATTAATATAATATTTTGTAATATATATATGAGTCAATCAGAAATTAGAATTTAAAATCATATATTTTAGCTGCAAATTCTACTATTTTTTCTAATAATACCTTTTATAAATATCTATATATCATCATAATTTTTATGCATATTTTCAAATTGCAACTAAAAAAATTGAATTTAATGCTTAAGGAACAATTTGTTATAATTTAACCCATATGTAATTGTAATATTCTTATATATATATATTTTTGCATCATAATATATTTCTATATAATTTAATTTATAATAATATTTAAAATAAAATATATATTTATAATCACATTTTTTAATTTTCTCTTAAAATTAAGATTTTTGTACTAATGATAAAATTATTTTTTATAAATTTATCATCATTTATTTTTTTCAATTTCAGTTTTTATAATTAATTTTGAATAAATTTAATCTAGTATTATCAATATTAAAATATTAAAATTCTAATTCAAAATTCTTAAAGTATAAGATATAATTTATTTATTTTATGAATTAAATTTTCAATTTTATATATAATAAAATTTTTTTTGCATTTTAAATTTGTTTCATTTTTATTATAGTAAAGTTTCTATTATAGAGATTTATACTATAATATTAAATAAATAAATTTGTTAAGTTTATTAATAAAAAATAATTACAAAAATTTATATTACTTTTTTAATAAATTTTTAAAATTATAATTAAATAATAATGATAATTAAATTTATATTATAAATTTATTAATTTATTTACTATTAAACTTATTGCATTATTTCAAAAATAAGTATCTAGTGACAAATAAATATTTATTATTTGATATGACAAATAATATAATAAAATATGAGTAACAAATAAAAAATTATCATAAAAAGGAGTATATTATGAGATACTTATTTTTAAAATAATATAGTATATTTTTTAACATTGAAATATATAATTTAAATTTATATTAATTATTAAAATATTTTAGTTTTTTTATTTAAATTATTAATTAGAATAAAATTTTAAATTTTTATATGATTTTTTAACTCAAACTATTGATTATAAAATTATTATAATTTATATTATTAATTTTAGATTAATTTAAATATTATTAATTTTTAGTTATTTTAACTATTTTAATACAGTTAACTCTTTTTAAATGTATCCTTTTAGGATCATAATGAAAATTTTAAAAAATATGTATTTAAGAAAATTTTATATGAATTCTATATGGTTTAAAATTGAATAAGAACATATATTTAGAAAGAAAATATATAGTATATGCATTCAGAGAGAATGTATTTATAGAGAATTAACTGTATTTTAATATTATTTTAATCATATTTTTAATTATTTCTTATAAATTCTAATATACTTTATAAAAATTATATTTATAGATATTTTAATTATTATTTTTTCTAATATTATATGTAAATTAGATCATAATAACATAAGTTTTTATGTATTAATCAATCTTTTCTAAATTAATATTATAATTTTTTTATATTATTTAAATATTATTTATATTAATAAGTATCTTATTTTATTAAAAATTATTTTTTTTAAGTATCTATTTAATACTAATTAAATATATATTTGTTATTTTTATTAATATATCAATAGTTATATATATTAAGCTTTATTTCTTCAAATCTAAAATTATTTTTCAACTTTATAATATTATAATTTATAAATTTATTAAATAAAATTATACAATATAATATTTTACATAATAGTATTACATATTATATAAACTAAATTTATAAATAAAAAATATTAATTTAGATTTTAATTATACATTTTAATCTTAGGTTTACAATAAAAAAATACCAATATATATTTTAACTTTAATAAGTGTAAATTAAATAATAACAGCTTTTTTATTTTTGAAATATTATTTGTTAGATAATTATATAAATTTATAATAAAAATAATAAAAATAAGAAAAGTTAAAATATTATAGAATATTCTATTTATTTAAATATAAATACTTTTATTATTTTTATTTAGATTTTTTGTTATCTATCATTTATATGAAAATAACATTTATTATACATCATTTTTTTTTTAACTTAAACCTAGATATTAAAATAATGTTTAATATATCATTATTAAAATTTGATATTAAACATTATTCGCCCTAATATCATTTACTCTTTTTTCACATCCCTCTGCATATCGATGCCAGCACAAAATTTCTTCCTGATTTGCCTTTGCAACACGCAATCCGGCGCGAATCGCTTTTTGATACAATTTGGCTAAGCTCTGGAAGACAGAAGTACCTACATCATCATTGTCATCGACTTCAGCTTGCTCACCCTTGGCAGGCGTAGATAATTCTCTCAGCAGGCCCTGGAATCTTTCTTGCTCGCGGGTAATCCTTGGGGAGGTTTGTCTTGACGAATTTCTACTTGATTGGGTTTCGTTTTCTTGTATGCTGACATCATCTGCCCTCTTCACCATCTGGATTTCTAGAAAAAAATAAAGAGTGATGAGACACCTCTGCTATTTCGTCAGCATTAATGCGAGTACTTCGAGTTGGGAAGTATCTGTTTGAATTTCAGAAGTGCTGGCCGAAGGTTCGCAGTGGAAGAAGATTCACTGGCCATAGTGGTGGTAAATTGTAAAGAGAAATGAAATAAATGCTCTTATGCGTGTCTTTCACATTCATCTCCTACTAATACACTTTTCCCCTTAATCTGATTGCTCTTTGATCTGCGGTGAAATAATAGATGCACCTATTACGCTAGGTCCACAGAGATAGTCGCAAAACAAAGAAAATCCCAGAGCTTCGCTGAAAATCCAACTTACTGATCACGAATTAAGATTTCGTCCCTAAATGCCCTGCATTAGTGTGTGTATGATCAAACTATTAACATAAATAATCCTTATCAATTCGTCCATTACTACTCTACTATCCATACGCGAAGAGTTATCAAAGCAAGCTTTTTATTTGCAATACATTGAATAATTACAAGTTCAGGACTTTGCTCTGCCGAAAGGCGCTGGTCCTAAAGGGGACCCGCTTCGCTTGATACATGATAGCCTATCCTATTCATTGCGTCTATTCTACTTACTGGCTCTTGAAATGGAAACTATGTATTAGTTGCAAGTTCTGAAGACGCCTCCTTGCGAATGCTCAGCCTTAGCCGAAAATTAATTACGTATTATCTAGTCCGGCACTTTACTAAGTAAGTTTCGTCTCCAATATTTTCACCGGGCAGGTATAGAAGCGAAATAAAAAAAAAAAATGTGAGCACGTTGCACAGCCGGCAAGAATTTTCCCGATATCATACTGCGCATTTCAGGTGATCGTTTCTCACATGACCGAACAGTGCTACAATCGCGAACTTTTTTTGTTCATCAATCAGAAAATTACGCCACATCAGTTTTTTAATAAATACCGAGGCAATCTAATGAGTAATGTACTGATAAATTAAATTCTTATTATGATTACATCAAGGATAAGGATAATTGATATAAAAAACGAAACTATTAAATTTCTTTAAAAAACTTCGAATTATATTTCTGTAACTATAAAGATGTTCAGAGCCATTTTCAACCGCACCTTACGTTCAAAAGTTCCAATTTCGAAGACCCCTGGTGGTGCGTCTTTCATATATCTTTGCTTTATTATGATTTATATTATTTATTTTTTTTCATTTTCTATTTAGAATTAAGAAATACTTCTCTTGGTGCTACCTCTTTCTCCAACACTGGTTCTTGCAATAAATCACCATTTGGCGGTCTTCTAAATGACCTTTTATTTTTTGTTATCTGTTGTGTTTTTATAATGTTCATCATTTGCTTGTCTATTTAGAGTTCAAAAGACATGTTACTTCTGAAAACAAGATTCTGGAGTCACCTCAATGGAACAATAAAGTAGATTTTACTTTAAAAGAATCGGTATTACACGACATCGATAAACGTCGAACTGAGGCTATCGAAAATAGGATCACCAAGGCCGAGAACAAGATAATTTTCGCTTTGGTTGGTTGCACTGTTTCAATCATTACTAGCTTTATTAGCTTGAATAGTACTTCCAATAAAAAGGAAACTGATAAAAAGATTGTTTATGTGAAAATACGAGACTGATATAATTGCTGATGTCAAAATGTTCTCGGAAGAAAACGAGACTGATAAAAAGAAGTAATCTCCTCTTTTCTACATTAAATCAGAATAGCTTAGCTTATAAACGAGAAAAAATTTTTATTAATACAATGATAGCGTGATACAACACGCAAAAAAATAAATACAAATCAGGTCTTAGCCCCGTGATACATCACTACAAAACTACGTTAATACATCGACAACTATCGGTTTGAATTTTGACCTTTCTTCCTTTCTTGTTAAGATTATAGAAAAATAATCCTTTAGAAATTATATAAATAATTTGTCAATAAATATTAGTAAAAAAACTTTAAGTACTTATTTTTATAAATAAGATTTCTATGGTTGCATTAGTATAAGAAAACCTTATATAAGTAAAAATAGAAGTAAAAAGACTTGTTTAGGCTAAATAATAATAATAAAAGAAGTGAATAAATAAATAGGAAAATATCATTTGAAGTGATAAATCCAAGTGTGAATTATTTAGAGAAAATGGTTAAAAAGGTGAATTTAGAAGCAATCTTATAAATATATAATATAAAATGCTTAATTCCTATAATAAATTTAGGTTAATAAGGAATAATAGTATAAAAATACTTCATAAAACATAATCTTAATCTGTTAGTAAATTAAAAGAGAGGTAACTGCTACAGTAAGAATGTATTATAAAATTATTTAAAACTATTTATAGAGGCTTTAGACAATCAAAAAAATTATAATAATGCTCTTATATATACTGTAAAGATTATTAAAATTTAAAAAAAGAAACATAATATGAATAGTATTCTCTGACTTATATAAAGTTTGAATCTTAATCTAATAAAAAATTTATAAGATAAATTAGAAAAGTAAGTATGAATATATACTTCTTTACCAAAAAAATAGAAAAGATTAATAAGAAATACTTTAAAAGAAATAATTAAATCTTGATATTAATAATATTAAAATTTTATTAATAGTATTTCTTGTTAAGTTACTACTATTATAAAAAGTAAAAATCATCTAATAAAATATTAATAAATAAATAAAGTTTTTATTATTCAAATAAAAGTTTTATTAATTTTAATATAATAATAATTAAGTAATTTAAAGATTTATTATAAGTAAAAATGAATACTGTAATTAAAAAATAACACAATTGAGTTGTAACTTGTGATGCAATTAAATTTTCTTATGATGCAATTAAGTTGTAACTCAATTAAAATTTGAAAATAATTATAGAGATCATTTTTAATTATAAATATTGTATATTGATATTATTAAATTTTAAATTTTTAAAATATTATTATTAAATATATTTAAATATAATAAATTTATTTATTTTTTTTATAATTACTATATATTAAAATATTAAAATTTTTTGATATTTACTTATTAATAATTAAATTGATGTTAATTAATTTTTGAAATTATATAAAAGTTTAAATAAAGCAAATATCAGTATAAATATTAATTAAAATTTAACAATAGTTTTCATTTCTTAGTCAATATTTTATAAATAATTAATATTATTATTTAAGAGATAATACTTTATATATTATGTTTTTTTAAAAATAAATATTTATTAAAATAATTATTTCTATTATTTTTAGTTTTTAAATAAATACTTTTAATAATAAAATACTTAAAATTATTATTTTATAAATAATTATTTTAATAAAGTTTAGCTATATTTATATTATATTTAATAAAATTGTTTAAATAATTTGATTATTTCAGTTATTTTTTATCTTTTGATCTATATTTATGTAATATTTTCAATTACTATTATTATCTTTATGAATTTATATTATTACTATTATTATTTTTATTATTAAAATTAATATTATCATTATTTTACTATTAAATAAATACTTTTATTAATATTACTTTTATTATTATTATTGCTATTATTATTAATATATTTATAACATGATTAATTTATCAAATTTGTTTAAAAAATAATATTTTTATATATTTTAAAAAACTTGAAATAATTTCATCAAAGATTACTATTTAACTTATAAATAAATTATATATAATAAAAATTTTTTGTAGTAGTTATTTTATAATACTTTTAATTTTCTAAATATGTTAGTTTTTTATAAATTTCTTTAAACTATTTATTAATTATAATATTAAGGGATTAATAGATATTAATTAATTTATCTAATATATATATATTTATGAAACTCAATTTTAATTTAAAAAAAATTATTTATTTACATTATTAATTTTTATAAAAATAATCTATATTTATTTATTAAATCAGTATTTATTTATCTATTTTTTTAAAATTAGATTATTATATTAAAAGAATTACTTCTTTTATAGTATTAAAAATACAAATAAAAAACAATTTTATTTTATCTATAATAATAAACAAATAATAATAAGATTTCTTAAAATTTTCTATATTTTTTATTTATTTTTCTTAATTAATCTATAAAAAACTTTAAATCATTAAATTTTAATTATGCAAATATAAGTATTTTATAATAAAAAGATTTAATATTTTAAAAATTCTTTGAGTTAATATTAAATCTGAATTTATTTTAATAAAAAAAATAAACAAAAATTTATTTTTAGATCTTTTAATGCAAAGCTTTTATATTTTAATATTATAAAACTGATTCTTATTATTATTATTACTTAAATATGAATAATTTTTAAATTTGTTATAATATTACCAGCAAATAAATACTATATATTATTGATATAAATCTTATTAAATTTAAAAATCTATTTTAGTTTTAAAGTAAGTGATGAATTATCAAAAATTTTAATAATAAATTATAAACTTTTATATGTTTTCATTAGTAAGGTATGTTAAATTATTATAAAAGACTAACATTTTAGGTTCTTCTAAAATTTCTAGCATTCTATTTTGTATTATTGCATATCTTTAATTATCATTATCTCTGTATATAATAATAAATTTTTAATGATAAATTTAAATTAATAAAAAATGTTTTATGTAATATGTGTATTTCTAGTTAAAGAATTTGCTTTTAATATCTTTAATTCTTACTTTGAGAAATTCGTGTAGCCTACATGCATACTATAAACAAATGTTATGTCAATAATGTTAATGGAATACGAACTAATAATAATAATAATCGCTGCATACAAAGCACATAAGCTTTATTTGTTAATTTTATTTTATTTTTTTATAAAAAAGAAAACGGATTATTTTAACAACTTTGGAATTAAGTTAGTATATTAAAAGAGTTCAACTTTTTCATATAAATTTATGATATAGTATTTTTTTTTTAATTCTCGCAGAATTTTTCAACTTTAAAATAAAGGATTTTAAACTCAAAATCATTCTAATAAATTAAATATTAATAACATTAAATGGTTTAATTGAAATTTTGAAGCGTATACGAAAAACTTTCGAGTGTCATAAGTCAAATAGCCATATACTGTATAGTCGATAAAAAAAATAATACTTTTTTGCTGAAGTAACTCTTAATCTGAAAATTTAATTTCTGCAAAATTCAAGTAATCTATGCTGCGATATTTTTAAAAAAAAATTGTCGGGTCATAAACTTCAGCTTCATGATAGCAAGAACCTTATAGTTTTAATATAAAATCTAATAATTGGTGATTTTTATTTTAAATTCCGTAATTTGTTTTAAGGTTATATTTATACCACTTCCCGATTCCAAGTTCTAAAGGTCGATTGTTTATATTTAGAAAGTCAATGAAAAGAATTGAAATGGCAGAATGATTGTTCCTCGCGGGTTAACGAACTTTTTCATTTCTACATAAAGAAAAGAAACGTTTGCGGAAAAAAAAAAAAAAAAGTAACATGGACTTCGGTCACACCAAATTAATTCTCGAATTTTTCGTTGAAATAAGGCAAAGATGTGTCACGCATTCTAAATGATAACCAATCGAATCGGATATGTGTTACATTGCATTATCCATTTTCATTCAATTTTCCGCGTTAGACGAATATTTATGATGAAAGGTAAATTATATCATTGACTTCATTACTTATTCATCATTTAAATGAAAGGAACGAAATCAGGGAATATTAGGTGCATAAAATGTTATAAGAGAAAGGAAATTTAAAATGTCGCAGTAATATCCATTACTTGAAATACATCTGACCATCATTAAAATAGGTAATGATTTGATTGATGGCTGAAATTATGAATCCTTTTGAATCTCAAAATGTCTATTGTTTGGGCAAAAGTTTCCCTTCATAATGTAACGCCAATCATTTAAGGAGTGAGCTCACAAATGAGGGCTTGACATTTATAGAACAAAATGTGCAACCGAGCCTTTTTCAAATGTATAAAAATATTTGTAATCTACAGCTAAATAAAGATTAAATGCATTGTTCTCTAAAAAGAAGTTTGGGAATTCGTGTGGTTGGTCTCTCTCTTTCTTTTAAAGAACATTAAATGAATAAAAAAAAAAAAAAATTATTTCTTTCGCAAAAACTAAATCTTTTTTTATAGCCCTTTTTAATTAAAAAAAATAGAATAAATATATTTTTACATTTTTTAAAGTAGAAGCCTCCCTTTTATTCTTTTAAAAATTTAAGTTATTATTAGCAAATAAGAATAAAAAAAAAAAAAAAAAAAAAAAAAAAAAAATTAAAGCAAAAATAAAATGAATAATGAACTCGATTTTTCCCCTTCTAATGTCAAGGATTTTGTATTAATTCAAACTACGCTTAATAATAATCATAACGATGACGAGACTTTTAACAAACAATTAAGTTTATACTCCCAACAACAACAGAATCAAGTTTCGACACCCCCTACATCCCCATTCTTATATGTACAATCTCCCTTATCTTGTGAGACTTCATTTTCCCCTTGTTCCTCAACTTCCTTATCTCCAATCCATACTCCAACTGCGACAAACCATTCATTTCAATTTACCACAAATTCTTCTTTACCTTCTAGTCCGATATTTCCAACGGAAGATACTCCAGATGAATGCTATGAAAGCGTAAATGGAAATGATCATGATTTGTCATTGACTATAATGGAACAGTATCAATATAATAACGAATCATTGACATTTTGTCATGAACGATCAAATAATTTTAATACACAGCCAACGTTTAACAATTCGAATCAGGAACAAAAATATTCAAACGACGAATTATTCGAATCGTCTTATGAACGATATAACAATGATAATGATAATAAAGTATCAAATGTTAACCCATACATTCAAAGTAGTAGTAATCATAATATTTATTATCATGAATCAACGCAACAGTTACAATCTCAGTCGTATATATTAAATGCACGATGGCAACAAAACCAATATCACGCTAGTGGACAATTAAAGGTCTCATCAATAGAATGTCAACTACAACATTTAAAACATAAGGATCCGTATGAAGAGAGATATGTAATGGATCCCGGATTTGTAAATTCGGATCTCAATGTGATGAATTGGACTTTTATTAAACCTAATTTTCCTTTAATATTTGATCAAATGTATGATAAAGCCGACGGTTGCTTCTTTTTAGAAGGCATACCCTCCGAATTTATTTTTGACTTTCGTCAGCATTCTGATTTATTAATTGAAGGTAATTTTGTTAATGAAGATTTCGGTCAGGGTTATTAAAAAAATATATAAATATATTTTTTTGTATAGACTATGAAAAAAAAAGTATACTTGTAATTTAAATATAGAGAATTATAGTTTTTATATGTATAATAAGAATGTAAGTTTTTAAAATTTAATATTAAATCATAATACGTGATGTAAAAAAAAAAAGTTCAAGTATTTAAGTACTAATTTAATGGTTTTTGAACTAAGAAATTTATTTATTTATTTTTTTTTTTTTTGTGCATACATTCTATGCATACCATATTGAGAATAGCATTTTTTTTTTTATTAGAAAAAAAATATGAACTTACCACCATAAAATATTTAGACTCATTAATTTAACTTATAAAAAAAAAAAAACTTTCATTGAAATTTACGTTGGACCTGAATTGTCAAAATTCATCCTTAAAAAAAATTCGACCTCCATGTCTAACGTTCCATTTTAATCATTTACAATTGATCTCATATTGCTTTAAATAAGGAATTAGTTAACTATAAAAATTCAGGAGAAATTGATTGATAATCAGGAAAAAAAAAAAAATTTTTACCCTGCGTAGAAATTTGTCAATGAGGGAAGAAAATTAATTTTCAGATATCATTATTATTTTATATTTTAACCTTTGAGGAATACTTTCATGCAGATTTGTTCACATGTATCGCAATTTCAAGTCATGTGATACGTACAAATTGTCCACCCTTTCATGTCACTACTTGATGTGCAAGCACAACATATTGGGCGCTTGTTAGTAGGGAATCTAGAAATTGTGTCCAAACTTTATTCACTTTTACCTTGATTTTCCCATAAAAACAAATTTTTTGATCACAAATTCATTTCTGAAGAAACATAGATTAAATTAAAACAGTAAAGAATTCTTTTTCTTTATGCACAGATTTTGCAAGAACAGACATCTTGGAATCGATAATTGTTTTTCTTAAAAAGTCCCTTTATTATTTAAATAAGGCTAGAATGCACTTGACAATTAAATTTTAAAAATGCTTTATCTTTTGAATCTATTTTATTGTACTCGATTTGTTCGTCTTTGATTTGACAATATGCTGATTTGTTTTTTCCTGATTGTAAAGGACCTAAATATTGTTTCCTTTATTAGTTATATTTGATTGGTAAGACCTTACACAAATTTAAAATCCAATAAAATCCAAAACTAATACACGACATTCATAAACATTAATCAATCCATTCATCAATAACATCCATCAATAAACAACATATCGAACACGACTTTCCCTCTTTTAGTACCCGGTCCCACGAGAAAAAAATAACGTAATAATCTTCAATACCAAAAAAAAATGGGAGTGTTTCTAGGAAAATCAGGTTCCGAGAAATTTTTGACTAAAATAAAGAGCTTAATACATTTTAATCTAATAACATCAAAAACTAAAATGCAATAAAAATCTCAATTTTGCTAAAAAATTCCCGGAACCTGATTAACCCAAATAATACCCTAACAAAATAACTTGTCATGTGATGCAGATCCGGGAATTCCTATACTCTTTTAATATAAAATATGCATCCAAATTACCAAAACTGTCAATTCGTAATACCCTGATGATTTTTTTTTTTAAAAAAAAAAAATTTCTCCAAAGGAACCTATTAGTTGTGTTTGTCCTTATTTATATGGGGTAGAGATATGTTTGACAAGACTCAGTTTTCGGAGTTGTATGAAATCTCATGTTCCGCAGTATCCCTTGTCAACATATTTTACTTTTTTAAGAAAATTAATTTATATAGATAGTCTAAAAATATTTACCAATCTCTCTTTTTGTGAACCTTAATATAGAAAGCATTACTTTTTTGTCACTCTATAATAGAAATCTTCTTTAAATAGAATATTATTTCGATAAAAAAGAGAAAAAAAAAAAAATTTCATCCGTTTCCTTTTTTTAAAAAAATAAATATTGAATTGTTCGTTTTCTTTATTTTTAATTTTTTTTTCATTCCCCCTTCTTCAAATATTGACCTTCCTTAAAAAGAAAAAAAGAGAAGAAATCTCTTAAATATTTTTAGTTTTTTATTGTTTCAAGATGGCCAAGGGGTCAAATTTAGTTCGAAAGAAATTTTTGCATAGAACTCAAATTTTTGTAGTAGTATTTATAATAATTCTATTGATGACAAAAATTTGCCTTCACATTAATCCCGAATGGGATCCTTTTAAAAGTAAAGGTAACGTATTTTATTCAAAAAAAAAAAAAAAAAAAAATTTTTTTTCGTTATAATTCTTTTTTTTTTTATTCGTTATTATATTTTATCTTACTCATTTATTTATTTAATTCAAAAAATTTTAGGATTGGATGGTGATAATAGTGGCATTACAAATGACAATTCACCAGCCAACAATGACTCGAATATTATAGATGATAATCCATCTCAAGTCATTGAAGAGGAGAACGTCAAAAACGATACTTCTTCACACAACGATCATAACATAATAAACGAAGAAGAAGAGCAAGTGATATCATCTCCAAAGGACGTCCCGTTCACAATTGTAACGGGAGCCAGTGAAAATCATTTTTGCCCTTTAAAAAGTTTTCTTTACACGACGCATGAAACCATAAAAGGATTCAAGAATGCAAAAGTAGTTGTATATGATTTAGGGTTATCCAGCGCACAAATAGAAATCCTTGGTGGTCTTCAAAAGAAAGGTTTCATAACGGAATTAAAAAGGTTAGATTGGTCCAAATATCCTAAATTTTGGAATATATCGATAGCAAGAGGAGAATACGCTTGGAAACCTGGAATGATTTATGAAATATCAAATGAATATCCTGGCAATATAATTTGGCTGGATAGTGGAACTAAAGTTAAGAAATCCTTCTTCAACAACCTTGTCGGATTTTTAAAAGAATATGATGGATTCGTTTCACCAAAATCACCTGGTACCATGAGAACCTGGACCCATAAAGGAGTTTACGAATATTTTCACGATGATCATACGAAATACGATGATTTACCAAATTGTAACGGTGCGGCTATAGCATTTGATACTAAACGTACTCAATCATTAATTGATGCCTGGTATCAATGCGCTTTAGATAAAGATTGTATTGCCCCTCCCGGAAGCAGCAGGCAAAATCATCGTCAAGATCAAGCCTTGCTCACTTATTTTGCTGCCAAAGAAGGCAGGACTTGTGATCAAAACAGAGCTAAATTTGGTTTTCACATTCATGACGATGGAAATTGTAAAAAAGAAATCGCTAAATATGAAAATGAACATGACTACATATAAAACATTTATTTACCAAAATATGTAATTTTTTTTTTTTGTTTTTTTGTAGATAGAAATAATTTTGTAATCTTTTTTCTTTTTTTTCAATCTTTTTATCATGAACATTTTTGTTACTTTAATAAACGGCAGGCTACATACATAAACCACCGCCACATAATCTTTATTTTATTCTTAATTTTTATGTATAATATATATTATGTACGTATATATAATAAACACTCATAATCCATAGAAGTATACAATATATAAAAAGAAAAAAATAAACGAATGAATTTATAAACAATCGTTTAAAATGGGGGATTTGAAATATTCACCAAAAAAAAAAAAAATTGAAAAAAAAATATAAATACGAATGTATAAGCGATCGTATAAAAAAAAAAGCGAAGAACGAAAACTCTGAATACAAATGTATATATTTTCTTTGTCACAAAACGAGTTTGAGGAATATAAAGGAGTGAGAGATATAAAAGTGTAATTTTTTTTTTTTTTTTTACAATTTTACATTTTGATCCCAAGATCAATTAATTAATTATAAAAGGAATTTTGTTTGAGGTTTTCGTCCGTAGAATCTGAATAATTTAAACGCGGACTCATATTCATCTACTTCCTCTTTAAAATCTTGTATCAATTTACAGTAAGATTCGGAATCCATGCATGAAAATTCTAAAAGCAACTTTTGAAATATTAAAAAAACGGTCTCCCAATCTTCAACGCTTCTTACGCCAACAGGTCCACCTTTCTTTCCGAACTTTGTTACCTTTTCTTCAAAGTGAACATCAACCAATCCGTATTTAGGTAAAAGTTTTTCCAACTCCCTGCACAAATAAACGTTGATACCGCGTTGACTCCATAACGCTACAACTAAAAAAAAAAAAAAATTTTAGATATATATAAATATATATAATTAATGATTCAAGGAAGAGAAATTTTGTTACAAAAGTCGTATATAGATGACTTACATGCGTTATAAAAGGTTGTAAAAGCAGGACCGGGATTAATGATATCACCATAATCCATAATTTCTAACCATCCACCGGGTTTTAAAACTCTCATTAATTCATTGATTACCAATTTCATATGTTTTTCAGGTATATAGGATAATAAAACTTTAACGTGAATAAAATCGAATCTATGATCCGGATAGGGTAAACCTCGTGTAATGTCAACTGATTCAAACGTTGTGTTCAAGGGATGGGTGTCCATTGGATATTGAGGCGCGATATCTATCCCTGTGAAGTTGGATAAAGGGTAGAGTGCAGCCATCTCCAACGACCATAATCCTGACCCACATCCGACATCAAGTACCTCAACCCCACCTAATTTCAAGATTGTTTCAATTGGGGACGAGAAATTTGATCTCCATATTTGCCAATGTAAATAATGCTGTGATTGTAACCTATCAATTTCTTCATCATCATTCGGTAGCATATATCTGTTACAATCCTTTAAATATCTTCTTCCATTAACATATTGATATGATTCATCATTGATACTACTCCTGCCGCTACTACCAGAATCATCATGGTTTTTGTTATTTTTATTCTTGTTAAATTTGTTATAAGAAATTCTGTTACCCATCTTGTTTGGAAACAAAGCTACAAAAGGAATGAAATGAATGTTTAAAGAATGAATAAGTCATAAAAGACAGGAAAAAAAGACAGGAAGAAAAAAAAAATGATTGTGTACAAAGTATGCCTTTTAACTTTTCAAAAACAAAAATTATTTGGCAAAATGAGAACTAAAATTTGAACATTTGTCTCCACTTATATATTTTTTTAATTAAAATCCAAAAAAAATAAGGTTAAAATAGATCTGTTGAGTAAATTACATGTATTGCATTATCATGTTCTTTGTTTTAACCAAATAGTAATTTATGTAATTAAACTTGTTATTTTTTTCATATATTGTACAAGTTAAAAAATTCGTTGTATATTTGATATAATGTCTATAATGTCTATGATATTTCCATAAACATTGTTCTGTCACACAAATCAAAAAAAAAAATATAATTTTGCTTGTATGACATTTAAAAAAATAACATTACAGAATAAATTTTCGATTTACATGTCATTAAATTAAAAATTCTTTACATTGTCTATTTATTGATCGGTGATCAAGAAACGTTTCTCACAAAGTTTTCGCATGATTTTAAATTTTATTTTGTTTATTTATTCAGCGATTATTAAGCGCTTATAAAATTTATTATGACGATTTACAATCATGATTACGATCATGATTTTGTTTCAAGAAAAGGCGAGATCTAATGTCGCGAATTGCATCGAAATGCATAAAATTAAAAAAAGATTTTCGAGATAATGTTAAGAAAGATCTTGATATATCGGATTGTACCATTTTGAAACGTCCTCAGTCCGAACTCTCTAACCATTGACTATAATTAGTACTTCATTCCAAAACTACATCGATTTGCATGTATGTAAATTTATTGCTTCTTTTGGTAAAATCACCGTGAGAAGTAGTTTTTTTTTTATTTTTCCATGAAAAGTTTCAAAGGGTTTGCAAATTTTATTGATTAATCGATTCTGTGACTGACTACAAAAACATCTTTGAAATTTTTGATTTTTCACGGGAAACGGTGCATAAAATAATTTTTTTCACATCGCACAACTTGGGCGGACTGTTTAACGAATAAAAATATAACAAAAATATGTAAACTAATCAGTAGTGAAACAATCCATCCCTCGTAATAATTCATTAATCTATATTAATAACACAAGGAGATTCGGAATATGGATTTATTTTTTTCTTTTTCCTTTTTTGTAATCATGATACATATGTTTATATTTTTTACAACTTGAACTTTCCCAATTAAAACAATTTTCTAAAATAGTACATTCAGCCGGTTGAATATCTAAAATTCTCGAAATTCTCTTGATGAGAAAGAATATCAAGACAAAGTTTTTAAAAACAAAAATAAAATGATTTCTTCTAACCAAAAAAATAAATGATTAAAAAGTTCAAAAAAATAAAATAAAAAAAAAATAAAAAAAAAAAATACAAACAATCTAGTTGAATTTCAAAATTATTTGAATTTCAAAATTACCAATGACGAAAACTTCTTTGGGACCGCTTCGTTCCAAAAGTTTCATTAGCCGATTATGGAAAATCCGGCGCGTTACAATTGGAAGTTGACGTCATTTGCCAACGAAATGGGACACGACCTTTTTAAATAATGATGCCATCAAATCAAGTGTGATAAAGTGTATATTATTTTATTTATTTTATGATTTTCGTGTTCAGTCTTATTATCAACGCAATTTAATATTTTGATTAAAAATATTTTTTAAGAATGTAAATAAAATAAACAGCCAATTTCTTTTGTTAACATAGTATAAATAAAGTATTGAAACATCAATAAAGTATCTCGTGAATTACACAAATCAAATATGCTAGAAAGTTATATTAGAAATAAAATCCATTTGCTATTTTTGAATTAGATTGATTGTTATAGTTATCTCTAAAAATATTTTGTCAATGGTTTAGTATATAACACTCACATAAAGATTCAAAATAATTAGTGATCTTTGCAATAGAAAGGGAGGAACTGCCGGGAAAAATCATATTTGCCATATAAAATTAAAATTGATTTTTTTTGCAAAGGTCCCATAGATAAAACCTTCTTTTTAATTAATATATAATTTTTGGACATTTCGAATGACATTTGACTGAAATATTTTCTGAAATCATACAAAAACTTTGGGCCCATACCGAACCTTTAACCATGTAAATTTTCGACGTATATTTGACAATTAAAATAATATTTATCCCCTGTTTAGTATCATTTACACAATGATATGAGTATTATACCTACAAGGTTATATAAGATTAATCGCAACATTATTTGTATTTAATAAATTTAGACATAAAATTGATTGAATCTTTATTTTTTTTCGTTTTAAAGGAATTGTAATCCGGAAAGTGCATCCCTTGATGTTAACGGTTTCAGAAGGATTATCTTAAAAATGAACTTCAATTTCCATATCATCTAATTTTTTTATTTACTTAGTAACAATATCTAAACATCATTAAAAAAAAGTAAAAAAATAAGATAACAATAGTATAAATTAAAAAATAAATAGTTTCGCACATTAATCTATTCTCTTCTTTCTCTTTCTCTCTCTTAAAGATCAATATAATGTTACATTAATAATAACCAGTTTGTCAAATTCTTTATCAATTCTTTTATTTATAAATCAAAGTCTTTAATATGACAAATTACTTTTAATATTTAGCTTATTCAAATGTTGTGTAAAATATTAATTTCCTTTTTAATATCTCAAATATATGATTAAATAAATAAAATAATCAATAATAGTTTTAATAAAATCTTACTTTTTAGATTTTTATTTGATCTAAAGTTAAATATATTTTTTTATTATTATAAAATACATCTTCAGTTTCAAATATTATCAAATAGAATTGTATGTATAAAAAAAGTTTAATATAAATTAAACAGTTTAAAAATTTTATAATATTCATATCTTTTAAATATCTATATATTATAAAATCTAAGATTTTTTTTAGATTATTAGCAATATTATATTTTTTTAAAATAAATTAAAACTGATAATTTATATATTTTTAAAAATAAAAATTACATAAGCTGGTTTTTGAATTAGATTGATTTTATTTTACTTAAATCTATTATAAAATAAATTAAGTTAATTAAAATCAGATTATATATTATAAGAATAAAACTATCTAAATATTTTATTTGACTATATGGGTTCTTTGTAATAAAAAGAAAGAAAATTACCAAAAAAATATTTTTTACTTTATAAGCTAAATATTTTTTTTTTTTTTTTTTTGTAAAATAAGTTCAAATTTAACATTAATCAAAAAATTTTTTTTTTGGTAGTTTTCTTTTTTCTATTACAAATAGCCCATATTATATAGCAGTTTTAGACAATCATTCTTAAAATTTTACTAATAAAGTTACATAAAATAATTTTTTATTTAAAATATAAATAATAAAATTTTAATATTTTATTAAATAACCTTAATTAATTATTACTTTTATAATCCTTTTTTTTGATATATTATTTACTAAATTATTAATTTTTTAGATTTAAGTTTATATAACTAATATTTTTAAAATATTTATATATATTTTTTTGTTTTTTATTAAAGATTTATGCATTCAGATCCTTTTTTTTAAATATTTTAATAGAATTTAAATCTAAACTTTGAATTTATCAGAAAAATTAATTATTTAATATATATTTTTAAGCTTTACTATCTTGCTAAAAATAAATATTACAATTAAAAAAATAGCGTAATTGAATTGCAACTTATGACACAATTAAATTTTCTTATAATGCAATTAAATTGCAACTCAATTGAAATTTAAAAATGATTATGGAGAACATCTTTAATTTTTGTTATGTAAATTAAAATATTATCATTCTAAAATATATATTTATTTTCATTTTTATTTCAGTAAAAAAATAAAGATAATAGTTAAGTAATTGAAAATATTTTTTATCAATTATTGATTTTTTAATCTATATTAAAGGTCTATTTTTATCTTTATAAAATAATTCTTTATTAATTTAGGTGATTATAGTAACCTTTTTTTATAAAATTTGTATTAATTTTAATTGTTAGCTAAAATTTATAAAGGTTTAATAAGCTTTTAGTTAATTTATTAAGATAATTTTAACTAATATTCTAGTATTTTATAAAGTTAAAATAGGTAGTCTATTACTTAAGTTATTAATCTATATATAAAAATACTTCTTAAGTTTTTTTAATATTTAATTAAATTTTTAATAAATTAATTATTCATTATATGTAATTTTATAATTAATATATAATATTAAATTAATTTATAATATTATAAATAGATAAATATATATAATATAAATAATTTATAATTTAATATGTTTAATATTTCTAATATTTTTATGATTAATATAATTAGTATAATAAATATATTAAATAGATATAATAAATTAAAATAATAAATATATATAATATATATTAGTTTTACATATCTATTTATATAATTAATTTTATTTAAATATGAAATAAACACATAAGTTAGTTTTTAAAATATTAGTTTATTATAATTTTACTAAAAAATCTGATTTATAATCCTGATATACAGTAAATAATCAGAATAATAAATGTAAAATAAAAATTTTAATTTTAATTTTAAAAACTTAATTCTAATTTTATTTCTAATACTAATTAATTAATATAAAAAATAATTTTAAATTAAAATTTACTTTATAATATTATTAATATAAATTAATATTTAAAATTTAATTAAATTATATTTAAAATTATTATTAATTTAACCTAGTAATTTTTTATTTTCTATTATAAAATTATATATAAAAATATATTAAATTTTAATTAATTATAATTAATTATTATTTATATAAAAAATGTAATTTTAATTTATTATTATATTTAAATTATTATAATTTTTATTAAAATAACTTAAATATTAATATATAATTAATATATTTTATTAAATATTAATATTTTATAATAAAATTTAAATTAATTTTTAAATTAATTTTTAAAATTTTTTTAATTAAGTAATTTTTATATAAATATTAAAATTTAATATTTTATTAAAAAAAAGTTTTTAATTCATATATATTACTAATTTTTAAATATTATCTTTAAGTTTATTTATTAAATTTATAATATTTAAATTAATAATTATAATAATTAAAATTTACTTATCAGAATTTATAATAAAATTAAAACTTAATAATAAATAAAAAAAATTAATAAATTATAATTAATTTCTTTATAAAGAATAAATATTTTGTTAGTTTAAAATTTTAGTAAATAGCTATTTTATTAATAAAATTAATTTGTTATAATTAATTATTTATTAAATTAAATAATTAAGATATGAAAATTATCTATTTTATTATTTTTAAATAATTCAATATAAAAATGTAAAAGGTTTAACATCTTATAATTACTTAATAAATTAAAATAATTAATAATTAAATATATAATAATAAAGAAACTAAGTATATAATAAATAAAATTTGCTTATATTTTTATTAATAATATAAAATTTATTTGTATATAAACTTTTATAAAAGAAATTGATATTTATTGTTAAAAGTGTAGCAAAGAACTTTTTAATTCAAGTTAAAAGTATCAATATATTTGTTTGTCTAGCATGTGATAATCACTGTTATATAATTGCTTATATAGACCTTTTATATCAATATGTCTATCTATTTAATACGTGATAATAAGCATCACATGATTACTATATTAGACTTTTTTTAAATGATAATAAATAATTTTTTTATCAAATAAAATACTATTTTTATATATTTTTTTTTTAATTGTTAAACAAAATACTTGAGATTTTAGCCTTGATTTATTTATTATATTTTTATAAATTTAAAATTTTATTTTAATTTAGTTTAAATTCTTAAAGTAAAATATTAAAAATAAATATTTCATAAAATTTACACAAATTAATAATAATTAATTTTAATAATAATAACTTAGAATTATTATGAATACTTATAAGTTAATTGATTTAAAAAAATAATGGAATTTATAGGTTAAGTAAATTTAGTATAATTTTATAAAATTATATAATAATTATTTAAAGCATAAGCATAAAACACTTCTATTTTATTATAAAGTATACATGTGATATTTA
>CAJVPQ010000585.1:0-25696 GCA_910591825.1 Funneliformis caledonium
ACAAATATTTAATTTTTAGCCCACTTTATTTTAGTGATACGATATTTATTTTAGCGTAAATCTTTTCTTTTTTTGGCTGTGTACAAATCTTTTTGCATCGGACCATAGTAGATAATATAGATAAAACTCAATATAATGAATTTGATGTCTAGATTAATCAGATCTTCATTATAAGAAAAAATGTTATCTAATCAAAGAGTTTGTATAATCATATGACAATAAATTAAAAAAATAATTGATTTTTTTTTATTTTTTTTATTGTCTTCTATTTGCTCAGTTTCCACTACTTTTTCATATTTTTTTTGTTATAGTTTTGTTAATACTGGTTTCTTATCTTTTATGTTAAATAATTTAATTCTATTATAAATAGAATTTTACTTAATTTTACTTCCTATTTTTTTATTTTTTTTTTAACAGAAAAATTTTATTTTTAATTTTTTTAAAAATAAAAAAATATTAATTTTAATTTACTTCTATAAAAATATTTTATTTCTTTATTTTTTTTTTTATTTTTTATTTTATTTTATTTTTTCTTTTTTAGAATTTATTTTCTTTAGATACTAACTTTCTTTGAGTACTAATTTTCTTTAAGCATTAGCTTTTTTAGACTTTAAAAATAAATAAGTATATTATTTTTTTGGTATTCTTAATATAAACTGAAATCTCAAAAACTTTTACTAATATTCTTTTTGTCTTTTTTATAGAATTAGCTTTTTTAAATTCTAGATTTTTAGGATTAATATCAGTAAGTAATTCTTTTTAGATAGATTAACGATTTCTTTAATAATATTTTTTTATTTTTTTTATAGGACCACTTCTTTGGATTTTAGATTCTTTGAATTAATACTAGTAAGCAATTTTTTCTTAGATAAACTGGATAGCTTCTTTAAAAATATTTACTAATTTTTTTTTATTTTTCTTTTTATTGACTTTTCTTTTAGTAACATTCATTTTTCAAAATCTTTGTTATATCAAAAAAATTTTTATAAATAAATTTATTATAAAAAGAATCATTTTATATAAATGAATTTACAAAATTTTTTTCATATAATATTATAAAGTATTTAATTAGTAAAATTATTTATAACAAAATTTTAATATAGAAAAAATCTGTATTATATCAAAAATTTATTGTATTATAAAATTCATTATATTAAAATTCATTATATAAAAAGTTGGTTATATCCTTTCTAACTTTATAAATTTTTGTTTTCTGTTACATATTCTTTTATGATAACTTTTGCTTTAATTTTGATATTATAAATATATTAAATTAAATTTTATATGATTATTTTAAAGTATTAGTAAGATGCAATTAGTTGTAATATTATAAATTATTGTTATATTTTTTATTTTTGTTATATTTGAAATGATAATGTAATACTAAAATCAAATATAGATTAAAAAGATTTTTTAGTTAAAAAAAATAAGTAAAATATTAAAATCTATTAAATAAATTCAAAAAATGATAAATTAAATAAAGAAATAATAAATTTCAGCTGATCGCTATAAATAATTATATGTAGTAATAAGAATTTTTAATGATTTATTTATTTATTTTACTAATTTTTAATAAATAGTATTAATAATTGCTAAGTATTTAAAGTAAAGATCACTAGTCAAATATATACAATAAGGATTTTTAATGATTTATTTTACTAATTTTAATAATAGTATTAATAATTGCTAAGTATTTAAAGTAAAGATTACTGGTCAAATTTTATAATTTATTCATAATTTTGCTTAAACAATTATTATAGCTTGCATTTGTCAAATTTTTCTAGTAAATAATAAATGATATTAAATTATTAATTTAAATAGACCTAATTTCAAAATTTATTTTATTTACTTATATTATATTTTATTATTATTATATATTTACTACTATTCTAAATAATCCTTTCTACTTTTCTTTATTCTTTAAATTGACTAATATGATTTATAGATAGATTTAATCTAATTTGTTAATTGATCAATAGAAGACTGATAATTCAAAATTAAGGCATTTAATAATTCCAAAATTAGACTATGATATTTTTAGTATTTTTTACTATTGAAAAATTTTTTATAGTATAAATTATCTTTTATATTAACAGTTTTTAAAACTGCTTTTATTTTAGCTTAAATATAAAAAGTAAATAAAAACTAAAAAATTTAAAATATTTAAAATATATTTAGACTTCTTTTACATTAATCTTTTCTATTACTAAATTATTATTATTCTTAAAATTTAACAATTTTAATTTATTTTAGTATAATAAACTGATTTTTTCTTTTGATTTAGATGATGATTTATTAATTTTTTTTTTTTTTTTTACAAAAGGACTATTATTTAACTATTTTAATAATTTAGGCAGTTATATTCTCTCAAATTATTTAAGTAAAAAAAAATTAATTATTGTAAATATTAGAATATTAATATATCAAATTTTTACTATTTCTGTAAATCATTTTCCTTATCAAATTCTTTATTGATTTCAGCAAAAAATTAGTTCTTTTTTTTTAATTTTTATATTTTTCAAAAGTTTTGAATTTGTTATTCTAATTTTTTGATCTTTTTACAAAATTCATCAAACTTTTCTTTTAACTTTTAATTTTCTATATAGAAATAAAAAATATATTGTTAATTATTATAAATAATAGATAAAAATAAATTAAAATAATATTTAATTCTAAATTATCAGAATTATCAAGAATTTTAACTACAATTACAGCTAAAATACTTATTATCAATTTTATCTAGATTTTGATGAAAGCTAAATTTTTCATATCATTTTTAAATTTTAATAATATTTATTTCTATATTTAGATTTTCTTCAAACAATTTTGATTATATTTATTTTATTATTTTTTTATTTTAAAAAAACAAAAAAATTAGTTTAAAATTTAAAAAGTTCATTAGTTAATTAATAAAATTCAATTTATATTTTAATTCTTTTTAGCTAATTTTGCTTTTTAAAGACATTTTTGTAGTATTATTTATAATTGAATTTTTATTAAAGAAAAATAAAAAATTAGTTTAATATTTGAAAGCTAATTGGTTAATTAATAAAATTCAATTTATATTTTTTTATCAGCTAAATTTAATTTTTAATATATTTTTAATATTAGTTGTAATTGGTTTTTATTATATAAAAGTTAAAAATTATTTAAAAGTTAAACTGATTGTTTGATAAAATTTAACTAATATTTTTCTTGTTTATGGCTGATTTTAATTTTTGATGTATTTTTAATATTGATTGTGATTGAGTTTTTATTATAGAAAAATTGAGTTTTTTGATAGCATTTTAATAACATTTTAATTTTTTGAAAAGATAAATTTAATTATAAAAAGGTTAAATTAAAATTATTTTTTAAGAAATAAAAAAATTAAGCTTATTTAAATAAACTCAAAAAATATGTCAAATAATATATTAAAACAAAATAAGATTTAAAATAAATTAGAAATAATTTATTAATATAATTAATACTTTAACTAAGGAATGGTAACTGTTTTAGTCTGAAGCATAATTTCAGATAATTTTTATAATAAAATCATAATTTATTAATTTATATTCAATTTTTTTTATATTTAATTTTTTGTGAAATATATGTAATATAATATTAGCAATATAAAATTTTATTGAGTGATTAATATATAGAATAGAATGACATTATATTTGATATACCTAATATTTGATTATCTTTCGCTATGTTTTAAGTAATTATATATTAAATAAGACTTAAATTAAGTGAGAAATAATTTTTTTATTATGTATTAAGACTTAAAGTAAATTGGAAACTATTTATCAATATATTAAATAAAAAATAGACTTATTAAAAATAGTTATAAATATTAAATTTAAATTAAGAAAATAGATTAGTAATTTATTATAATAATATAAATAAAATTGTCTATATTTGATAACTTTTTAAAATATTTGATATTATTTTAGAAAGAAATATCAAATTATGAGATATCAATTTTTAATTAGAAAGTTATGATTATATAATATCAGACAGATCAATTTCTATTGATAAACTATTAAATTTTAACCTAATAAAATACAAAAGAATATTTACTATTAATAAAATTAATAGAATATAATATTTGTAAAAATAAATTAAATAATTAGCATAAATTTTATGCTTTAAAATATAAAATATTAGTTATACTTCCTTTTGAATTTTATTTTATTATATATATTTTAACTAATTTTTAATGTATATTAATCAGATATCAATCAGCTATAATGGAATTTAGTTAAATTTTAGTTGATTCTTATTATATACTAATTAGCTAAATTGATGTTTAATGATTTTTGATGATTTATCAATTTTAGGCTAATTTATTGTATGTTTAATTTTTAATTTTAATTAGTATAATCTATTAATTTAAAATTTATTTTTTAAATTAATAAAATAATATCTCTTTAATTATTTTATCTACAAATTTGTAGATAATTAATTTATAAATTAAAATCTCTTTTAATTATTTTTAAAAATTTTAAAATAAATTATTAAAAAATTAAAAAAAATTGTAATCAACTAGTGATTTTTAAAGATAAATAAATAATAAATTATTATTAAAAAAAGATTAAAATTTTAAATTCATATATTTTATTATCTATTAATCACATAAATATAAAAATACTATCATTTAATAGGTCTTGATGAGATGAATCCAATAAACTAAATTTTATTTTTAAATAATTATTATATAATATATTATTTTTAAAAATTGAAAATTTGAAAAATTGATATATTTTAATAATTATTAATTTTAAAAATTTAAAAATATTATTATTAAATGTATTTTAATATAATAAATCTAATAAAATTTATTTCATTTTTTATAATCATTAAATGTTAAAATATTTTGAGTTTTTTAAAATGATTTATAAATGATTTAAATTTTAATTTAAGGGATAATATAAAATCATATTTTTACTTATTTAATTTTATAATTATTTCTTTATAATTTATAGAAAATAAACTTATTTTATTTTATTTTATTTAATATAATAATAATACAAAGGTATTTTAAATATATTTTCAGTAAGTAATATTATAAATAATAATTAAATAAAAATTAAATAGAAATAAAAATGTATAAATATTTCCTAATTTATTTTAAATTAAAATATTTATTAAATTATAAAAATTTGTATTTAATATATTAAGAATCATTTATAACTAAAAAGAGAAGTAAATATAACAGTTTTTTTTTGATTTAATATTACTAATCTAATATAATAAAAAAAGTAGACTAATATTTAATAAAATTAATAAATAAAATATATGTTATATACTTTATTACAAAAATTTTTTCTTATATAAAATTTATAATATACTACTGTTTTAATAATTAATTTCCGCTTTTTGTTCCTTAACTAAATTACTATGTAATTATGAATAACTGAAAAAGTAGATAAAAATATGAAAAAGGTAGTATTTTAAGATTATTCATTTAATTTATAAATTATAGTTATGATATTATAATAATATTTTATTTATTTTAAGAAAACTAATAATAGAAATGATAGGGAGGGCTTCAGTAAAAAGGGGGGGGGGGAAATCTAAAAATTTTTGATAATTTTAATTCCCCTAACGCTAAGCTAATTTGAGCACATGACTCTGATCAGTCAAGTAGACCAATAAAAAAAATTTTATCAAAATTTTAGATTCCCCTTTGCCCTTATAAATTTTTTTTATTTAAACTTATATCAAGAGACGTATATAGTTCAATAATTAAAAATTCAAAAATTATTTTGGTAAAGATACTCAAGGTCGGATATCAATTTTCATGTTATATTAATAAAAGAAATCACATTTTTTAGATGAAACAATATTCACTTAATAGAAAATCGATTTTTTTTTTTTTTTTAATTTGGGTCAGGTTTAAAAGATGACCGGACGGAATTAAATTAAATTGCGATCCCGAATATATGCTATTAAATGAAATGAATATTTTGGTAATTGCTTGTTGAGCAACATGACATCATGTTAGATTTATCTGCACTTAACAAATGGTCCTTTTTTGGTAACGTCTAATCGCAACATTCGATGTTTCAAAAACACGATACCACTTACTATTTTTATTTTTTAAGAAAAAATTCATTGTTAAAGAAATTCTTTGATTAAAAGTTTTCAATCTTTTTTTGTCCTTTCGCAAAATAGGAGAAATGGCTTGACGTGAGATTTTTTTTTTTTTTTTTTTTTTGAATAAATCCGACAGTTACCAAGGAAGTTTACCATGTCATTGTAGCAAATAGGAGAATTGACTTTATTTTTAAATGCCATGCGATTTTTTTTTGTTTTCTCCATTGTTAAAAATGTTTGGCGTATCTGATACATTTACACTTGATTGTGTACCCAACATTATTTGGTAAGGAAAATTCATTTGATATATATATTTTTTTTTGAGTAAAAAACTTGAACGCGCATACGACTTTTAATTTTATTATGATATTATAAGGTAGTTATGTTGTTACGTCGTTACATGAATTTACCTAAAAAAGGTGCGTGTATTTAATTAAGGAAGTAAAAAAGAATAAAGAATCATATATGGTTTTGTTCGTAAAATATTTAATAAAAAAAAAAAAAAATCAGAGTATTTTTTTTTTTGCGCTATACATGAAAAAATTATATTATATTTAAAAAAAAGGAATATATGTATTTTTGTTTTTTAAAAAAAAGTGTTAAAAGAATATATTTTTTTTTTTTGGTTTTTTTTTTTTTTTTTTTTTTTTTTTTTTTTTTGTTGTTTTCGTTGTTTGTAATTATATACAAAAAGAAAGTGTTAAAAGAAAATATTTAAGAAGAGAATTTTTTTTTAAAAAAAAAAGGAGAAAAAAGAAAAATAGGCATATATATTAACATAAGAGGGAGAATTTTAGGGAAAAAAAAAAATATCTTTTTTAAGTCTAGAAATATATTTTAAAATACTAGAGATAATCCTCTAGTTTTAATATAGGGAGTAAATTAGGAATTATGTAAAAATATACCAAGAAAGTGCTTGAACGAAAAAAAAAACAAAAAATAAAAACAAAAAAAAGAAAATCATAATGATGTTTATTTAAAAGGAGAATCCTTTTAAGAAAAAGCGTAAAAATAAACTGCATACTCAAAAATATATTTTGTCAAATAATTAAAAAGTACCCCAAGAAGGATTCTAACTTTATCCCCAATCAATTATTAATTCATGACAAGAGCGATTTAACATCGGTCGGTTTACGAGAGCAATCCGAAAACGAAGATGATGATGATGATCTTGATAATCTCGAAGTGTCATCAAATAAAATATCTTTCGAATCATATTCTCCCGAAGAAGAATTGGGTGTGAGAAAGCCTAAATCACGTTCGAATCGAGAACGAAACTGTTGATTCTAACATAACAAAAATGACGCGTCATGGCGCGAAAATTAGTAAAGATCTCTTAAAACATGGATCACATGACAAAAACGATTTTCGTAAAAAACGGATGCCTTACCTCTTTCTCTAATTCTTGTAATTTTTGATTTGCAACGTTTTTTTCTTCATTAGCATCCTCCAATTTCTTTTCTAATTCAGCAATACGTTTGGCACTATCCGTACTTTCCAATTCTTGAACCCTTCTTTCAAGAAATTGACATTTTTCTTGCATTTCTCTCTCACGTTGCTTTCGACGATCTCTGAAACGTGCAGAAGCACCGGCATTACGACGTCGCTTTTCGGCCAACAATTCGCTAGCAGGATCAACCCCTGGCCTTCCTTGATGATACATGGGATGAGAATAAGGATGGTGATTTGGTCTCACCAATAGATTGGAATGATGTGAGGGATGAGTAATATGAGATGTGGACATGACCAATTGTGATGGCGCGCTGCCAGCAGCTCTTGTGGGGGAGAAAGGTTGCGATTGTTGCTGGTCAACATATTGTTGCTGAGAAGATGGCGCGTCATTATGAAAATGAAAGTGACTGTGAGCCGAAGAATGCGGCGACGTACGTTTGGACTGAGGAGGAGAAATATAAGATTGTGATTGTGAGATGTGTAGAGAGGTTAAACTGCGAGATGAATTTTTGTTAAAATCGGGCGGTGGCGTTATCGGAGAGAGTAGAGGAGGTATGGGAGGCGCGAGACAAGAAACTGGAGGCAAAACTGGTGCCGGCACGCCATTATTGGAATGGGAAACAGAGGACGATTTGTCAAGTGTCATGATGGGTGGTAAAACTCGTTCAGACGCACTAGAGTGAAATGACATGATTATCGATTCAATTTAGGAAAGAAAAAAAAAAAATCGACCAGTTTTTTTTTATTTTATTTTAGAAGTGCTCTTTAAGAGAGGAGAAAGAGAAAATAATATAAAATAGAAATGGGGGGAAAATAGATTTTTTTTTTTTTAAAAAAATAAAGTGTTGATGAATGTTATGGTTCGTTGCTAATTTGAATTTTTCGTTTCGTATCGTGCAAAATTTTTTTAAAAAAAAAATGGGTTTATTTTCTTTTAAAAGAAAGGATTTCAGCTTTGGTAAAAATTTGTTTTGCAAGAGACGATTTTAATGATAATAATAATAAGCCAATGAACATAACTTTTGGGTCATATACTCCTTGATGTGCTAACAAAAAAAATTTTAAAAAGTAACTCTTAAAGAGAACATAAAAAATTTATTAGCTATCAAATTTTTAAAAAAAAAAAAAAAAAAAAAAAAAAATTTTCTTTGTTCAGTATATTTATATAAAAAGAAGAAAGATAGGTCGGTATTCAATGAGTCAAAGAAGATTGTGAAAAAAATAAAGGAATAAAGGAACAAAAAAAAAAATTTTTTTAAAATTCTTTTATGCTAAGAAGAAAACAAGGTCGAGTATTTCTCCGAGAATTTTAAACAAAAAAATAGCGGGCTTTTATTGTAAACTTTTTTACTGTCATCGCGTGAAGGAGGGTCAAACTCTAAAGCTTCCATAAATTGCCGATATATAAATAAAAAAAAAAAGAAACCATATAATTATATTATAATTAGTGTGGTAATGGTTAATGATGCCATGATTTGTTGACTATGGGTAAAATTACGTGGCACAGCATCCTTTTATAATAAATATAAAATGTTATTGTTTGTGTTGAGAGTATAAAATAAAAAATTTTTAGTTAAAATCCCCATTCTGGTTGTATGCTATTCTAAAAAATTCTATTACTTATATTCGACAATAGTAACAAAAAAACCAATTTGTGATTGATTAGCAATTGATTTGATTAGTATATTTTAAAGTATTTTTTGATGGTAAAAAAAAAAAAAATAAGAAATTTCCCCATTTAAGTGTGTTTCAGCCGAATTAACGGTTGATTATGGTTAGCATCAATTTTCAACATGGAGAATAAACTGGTGATGAAAATTAGTTTTCCCAAGGATTATAATGTGTAGTTTAAAAAAATGTTGATAAAGTATAAATTTTTTAATTGGAACAATAGGATTTGCGTCATTTCTTTCTTTACACTAAATTTGGGGTAACGTAAACAACGCCCGCACGGGTAACCGACAATATTACATTGGTGGCAAATTTCAATAGGAAAAAAAAAATAAAAATAATAATAATAATAAAAAAGGATTTCTTTAGAATTTCAGGATTTTAGTTCAAACACAAATTTGGTTGGGAAAAAAAGTGGAAAATGAGATTTATAATTGATTCCAATGTTCGAAATGTGTCATAATTGAAATTTATCGATATCATGTTACGAACAAAACCTTTCCCCTCTCTTATTGGTAACGTTCTTGTACGGCTAACCTTATTTGTATATTGCGAAAAAGTTGAGATTATGACCTCAAGCGTACAAAAAAAAAAAATAAGACGTTGTTTATCAGTCTTTTTTAAAAAAAATGCAAAAAAAAAATCATTTGCATGATCTTTTTTACAAGGTTTAGTTTGATTTTGGGCGTTTTTTTTTTTTTTTTTGTTATTTTAAAAATTTTTTTCTTGTTAATCTTTACCAGCTTAATTCAATTGCATTTTCTTATCTCTTTTTTTTTTTTTTTTTTTTTTTGATTCCATAAACATTACGATATCAATCATCATCCCAAAAATTTATTCTTTAAAAAATTTTTTTTTTCTTTTTGCCATTCTGAATTAATCCTAAAATCTCCTTTTTCCCCATTTTGAAGATTTTTTGCCATCTCATCAATCATGGGAAAAGATGAAATGCCAATTTTTTTTTAAGGGAGTAGGTTTATTTACCAAATTTGGTTCAAAGTAAAAGGGAATGAGATCTTACAATCATATCAGAAAGAAATTTTTTTTTTTTTTTTTGTAAAACAATGTAAGTGGGAAAAAATCTTAAAGGGGAGGAATTGAAAATGGTAAATTTTTTAGTTTCCGATATATAACCATAAAAAGATCCGTTTTTTGAATATGGTCATGGGATATTTAAGATTTTTATCGATGGTTAAAAATCGTACTAACCAAATATTAAAAAAAATTTCCATTAAAAAATAAAGGAGTTCCCTTTGTTAAATTCTGTGTCACCTGTGATAAAAAGGAAAAAAATGAGAAAGCTCATGGATGATCATGTACTATAAACCATATTATATAACATAAAAGTTAGGGTCATTAAAAAAACATTAGTGATAACATATCCAGTTAAGGTTTTAATCACTGATAAGCTAATTTATGCGGTGACACTTTGAGATTGCCCAGTAACGATACTTGTTTGATATCATAATTATTTTGCACGAACTTTATTCCGTAAGAAAAATATTTTGAACTTTAACTTTAAGTGGAATAATTGATTAGTGAATTTCTTTTTTAATACAGAATATTCATAATTGTATAATTGTGTAAAAGCAAAATAAAAAAAAAAATAATAAATGTAAATTCATGTTTGAAAATTTTGGTGCTAGTCCATTAATCGAAAAGAAAGGAAAAAATAATAAATATAAAATAAAATAAAAATAAATTTGTGATTACGCAATGACTCATTCTAATAATTACATATGATCAAAGTTTCAAGTTACCTATAATTATCAATTGAAAAAAAATTTTTTTAAAGTAACCATAAACAAATAAAGCAATAAGTTATGTATAATGTAAGCATGGTATACGGTCCCAGGTCAAAAAAACAAATCTTTTTTTTTTTTACGCTAATGGGAAAAACCGATAGTGTTCTATTATTATTCAACCTAAAATAAAACGTAAGATTTATCATCATGGTAAGGACGCTTTGAGTATATGCACTGCGTCACTCACCAGAGTAAACCATATTCAGTTCACATTATTCTACGGTTTGCAATTTTTTAGGGAAGTATAAACAAAAAAAAAATGCAAATCCGTACGATTTCGTTGTTTTTGAAATTTTTTGGCGTGAAAAAAAAAAAATTCCCCTCCACCGATTTGCGCAGTCCCTTTTTCTTCTCATCGTGACGTCAGCTTCACATAATTCAACATTTCTCTGAGTCAATCCTTATAATCATCTACTTTAAGTTAACCTCATCCATAAGAAAGAATTCGAAAGGTCCAATCACCATGAAATCATTGGAGATTAAGATTAAATTATCTAAACGAAAAAAAATAGAACAAAAAGAATAAATAAATATAAATGGTGAAACCATTCATACGTGTACCATTGGAATTTGTCGGAAATCTTAATTTTTTTTGTAACATTTAATGATTTTGTAACATTTGGGAATTTTTTTTTTATCATTATGATGATGAAGGTTTCTTCCAACTTTCATTATTCTAAAAATTATGACTTGCGATTATTGTACAAAAGATTTATGACAACGTTCTTGAAAATTCGTTATGCGGCAAAGCGCATGCATACACATTATTATTATTTCTCCACATTTTCATATAATGCTGATAATCAAGACAAAGAATACTACCATTTTTAACCATCACATGGGTGAAGATTATGGTAAATAACGATATATGTAATATTTGCTTTTTGTAGATTATATCAATATAAATCATTATTTCATCAAAAAATGACGATCACGTGAAAAAAATTTACTACGATCCCCCTCGTTCCTTTTATTTGTTTATTTGCAACAACTAACAATAACAACAACAACAATAATAATAATAATAAAAATAATCATCAAGTTCAATTTTTTTTAAGCTGTTTATCTTTTTTCCTTTTTCTCAGTACCAATTGGTAATCAAGAACTTTTTTATAATAAGTTTTCACACGGTAAATAAAAATATAATACTTGGCGTTAGCGTTAGTAATTAATTAAAATTATTTTGTGAATTTATCGAGTTAAATCTAATTATTATATAATGCCGACAATAAATGACGTTTTGCATCTCTACGGTACGTTAACCTGAACTGTCAATAATACCACCAGCTGAAATAGTATACGCTATTGTTTTACATAATTAAAATTAGTCAGATTTTTTGAATCTAAATTAATAATAATTTTTAATATTCTTACGTGATTCGGCCTCGGGCATATCAGGTGAATCATAAATCTTTGCTATACGTTCATCTCCACGACCTTTGCGAAGGTAAAGACGAACGGTTGATCTAAATTTAATCCGAGAGTTGTTAATGTCTGTAAATTATAAGTGTTACCGGATGAACTCGGGACTTACGCGTGGGCAAGCACATGACCTCCGATGGGCTTGCGTGGGTCACTCACAAACATCATGTTGCTACCAGGGTCAGCCTGAACCTAAAAAGATTGATTTATTAATTAAATTTGTACCTTACATTCGCACATTTATGCTTTCATTACCTGATTTGTAATATAAACGGCTACATTATATTCTTCTGATATCTTTGTCAAACGACTGAGCATAATATTCAGCTTTTGCTGCCGTTCGGCGAGTTCACCACGGCCCGCATAATCAGTTCGAAAAAGAGCAATGATTGAATCAATTATCTATATATATAAAGAATCTTTAATTAATTTTATCAAATTACGTTAAGGGTTTTAATGCATACCAATAATCTATAAACTCCTTTTTCTTCCGAAAATCGAGCGGCCAATTCGATAATCAATTCCATCTGATGTTCTGAGGTAAAGGCACGAGCGAAAAGAATATTCTCAAGTGCTGCTTCTTGGTCAATCCCGAAACGAGCAGCTATTGACCTAATACGTTCTGGGCGAAAGGTTCCTAAAGTAATATAATAATGCAATGTGAGAAAATTTATTTAATTGTTTTATAATTAACGTAAATTTTACCTTCTGTATCGATAAACGCGGCCTAAATTAAAGAAATGATGACATTTATCACGTATTATATCAATAATTTATGATGACTACTAAAGTTATTAATTAGTACCTTGCCATTTGTCCCACCCATGTTTGAAGGAAGTTGTGCGACAACACATAACGTGTGGGCGATTTGTGTCTTACCCGTCCTAAATTCACCAAAGGCCTCCGTAATGGACATGGTGGGAACTCCACCTATCCGATAGAATGATAAAAGTTCTAATTTATGCGTAATAATAATTTAAAAGCACTTTTCTGAAAAGTAAATTACCGCCTAAAAGCGAGTCCAACGCTTTACTGCCCGTTGAAATATGCATTACTTTCATTCTTACTTGCGAATACTCTGTGCCAGTCATGAAAGAAGCAGACTTGCCAAGTAATAACGAATTGATGTAAACATAATTTTATAAGGCTTGCCAATAGTATTATTATTACTCAATTTATACCTGAAGCTTGCTGGCCGTCTCTTTGAGTTTATCAACCTTTGCCTCGGAAAGACCTTTAATCTTACAGAGATTTCTGCGGGTCGTCATATGAATCGCCTAAACGTTTAAATTTTTACACAATGATTAAATTGTATAAACGTCACAGAATGAATTCTTCACATGAAGTATTTAAGGCGATACATACTCGCACAGTACAAATCCCTGCACTTTTTAGTTTAGCAATATCAGAAGAGTTAATTCCATGGTTTTGCAACTCGTCTATTTCTGTGTAGAAAAGTTCCTAAAACATAAAAAGTGATAAATTTATATGTAGATTTTTTTATACGAGATGAATAAATATTAAGAAGAAATTTACTTCTTCTTCTGACTCTTGGACGTCAGCTTCTTGATCAGTTATTTGTTCAAGTTCACTCATATTTAATGTTTAGAATAAATGAAAATAAAATTGATTCGTTAAAAAAAAAATTAAAAAAAAAAAAAATCTCTGATAAATAAACAATTTTCGCTTCTCATACAAATAATGATTTGTTTAAAAGTTTAAAGTTTATTCAACTATGATAGATTACATAAACGCAAATTATTATTTACGGAATTACTTTAGTCACTATAGAGAAATTAATTTTGGTATTTAACATTTTGACGCGTAATTTTTTGATCCGGAAACTTTTATGCGTATACTCTAAATTCCAATATGGCATTTTAACTAATAGCTAAATCTTTAAATAAAAGTCATTAGTTCAACGTTTAAAAATTCTGTTTATCTTTCTTTCTTTTGAAATAACCACCAATTAAAATTATTATTATTGCTATATTTAACCTGTAAAATGAGTAAAAATAAAGTTTCAAATGTATATATAAATCGTTTTTTCTAGATATTATTTGAAAAAAAAATGGAATTTAATTATATGCTTTCAATAATAATTACTTTAATAGTTTAATATCATTAGTATTCTTATTAATAATATGATAACTATTTATTATTATTATTTTATTATTTAAATAAAATATTATAAATATCATTTTTTTTTAACTTAAATTATTATATATATATTTTTTTTTACTTATTTATTTTATAAACTAATTCTTTATTATAATTGTTATATAGGTATTTTTATATCAAAAAGTAAAAAAAACTATTGTAAAATCTCAAATTTAAGCACCTACTAAATTTAAGCATTTCTATCACTTTTGCTATAATGTTTGTATAAACTAAAATTAAACACCCTCAAATTTAAACACCTTAAATATAAAATTTTGTCTATTCCAAAAACTGAAATGAAAGATAATTTTGTGTGATTAAATTAAATTTCCATAAATTTTCCACTTTAAGTTAGAATTAAATGATATTTATTGATTATCTGAATCAATCTTTTTTTCTGTTACTTATAAAAAAATGACATATAAAAAAGTAAGTGTAAGATAACATACATCATATTCATTTAAAAAAAAATTAATAGTGGTTAAGTATGCTCAAGAATATGGAAGAAATACTACAGCAGCATTTTAATTTAAATGCTTTAATAATAGGAAGATGGATAAAGCAAAGTAATAAATAGGAAGAAGAAAACAAAAAAAAAAAAATGTGCTGAAGCTTCAGAAAGAAAAGGCTTTTATTCTAAAGCAGAAATCTTTTATATAGTTAGATAATTAAACAAAGAAAAAAAGGGCTTGCTATTAATTATATTTCAATAAGATTACAAATGGTTAAAATTTTCAAAGAACCTTCAATTCAAATATTATATCCAACAGAAAAATATAAGTTTTAAGGAAATCTTTCTTGGATTAATTGTTTTATAAAGAAATATGATTTATCATTAAGAAGAAGGACCAAAATTTCACAAAAATTGCCTAAAGATATAAAACAAAAATTGAATGAATTTAGACAATTTATTATAAGATTAAGAATATAATACAATTTTGATTTGAATAGTATTTTTAATATGAATGAAACTCAATGTGATTTGATATGACAGGAAATATGATAGTTAATAATAAAGGAAATAAAATAATATATATTTATATTACTGAAATTGATAAAATTCATTTTACTGTAGTTTTAACTTGTTCAGCAGGTATTAATTTTATTTTTTTATTTTTATATTTATTAATTCAAAACTAATATAATAAATTTAATATAATTATAAAATGGTACAAAGTATTCTCCAATTTGTATTTTCAAAGGTAAATAATTTCCTCAAGGTAAAGTTATTCCAAAAGATGTTATTTGTTAGTTCTAAGATAATGAATAGATGACTTCAGATTTAATGAAAAATTACATAGATTTTTTATTTAAAATTAAAATATCTGAAAATTTATCAAAACAACCTGCCATAATGGTTTATGATTCTTTTCACAATCATTTGAAGGAAAGTATTAAAACTAAATTCAGGCAACATAATTTTCAGTTAGCTATTATTCCTGCAAAATTACTAGTATATATTAACTATTAGATGTATCTATTAATAAACCTTTTAAAGATAATTTGCAAAATGAATGGTATAAATGAATAAGTAAAGGTGGTTCAAGTATAACTGTAGCAGGTAACTTAAAAAGAACAAAGATTAGTGATGTATGTTACTAGGTTAAAAGAGCTTGAGATGCTATTTTAAATCAAATTATCTTTTATTCATTCAAAAAATGTTTTATCTCTAATTTATGAGATGGATCAAAAGATGATATAGTATATGAAAAAATTGATAAATTAATGAAGAGTATAAAAAAGAAAATTTAGAAAAGTTAGATGATGATATTAAAATTATTAGCAATTAATAATTTGATTCAAAATAAAAATTTTCTTTTGCATATTATTAAAAAATTCATGCCAGTCCTAAAAGTAAAGAAAATAAAATATTAAAAATATTTCTTATTACTAATATATTAAAAAAATACATTTTGTTTGCTATTACTTACTTTTAACAAGAAACAGAAGCTAACAACTAGACAGATTATGAAAAGAAAAACTTAAGATCTATATGAACAGGATGCTAAGAGACAAAAGAAAAGCCTATGATAATATTGCGAGATTAAATGAATCCTACAAAAAGAAAAAAAATTGTTATTCAACAAATCAAGGATAAAAAAATTAGTTATTGAGGATAAAAAAAAAATTAAGAAAAAACTGATTGAGTTCAGTTCTAAAGTTTAAATATTGGTATTTAGTCTATTCGTTTAAGTTCATTAAAAAGTATTATTCTTGGATAACATTTGTAAGCTAGTAATTTAAGTATTAGAGTAATAAAATTCTATTAAAAAGTTAAGTAAAATTGGTAGGATAGTTATTAGGGTATTAGAGCAATCAAATTTCGTAAAAAAAATTTATTTTTTTTTTAAAAATTGAAAAAATAATAAAAAATACCATCCCACCCCTTCCTTTCTGATAAAAAAAAACCAAAATAAAAAATGTTTAAATCTATTTATACAACCCTAAACACTGAGATTAGAATAGATAAAGTGATAAAATATAATTTATAAAAAATATCTCTTCTTATCCAATAAAAAAACTGATATAAAAAAACTTTAAAAATAAAATTAAATATTGAGAAAAATAAAAAAAAAAATTTGAATTTTAATTTGAATATTTTGTTAAAAAAAAAAATTTTAGTATAAAATCAAAATTAAGCATCCTTATTAATTTTATCCATTACATGATTATAAAAAGGGATGCTTAAATTTAAGATTTTATAGTATATCATAAATTTTTTTTACATTAATATTTAAATTTAAATTTTATAATTAACATATATAATAAATTTTATTTTTTTTAATAATTTCTTCTTTTAAACTACCAAATATTTATATAATCATTATTTAAATTTTATAAAATTTTATCAATTTATATAATTTAATATATTAATTAACTTATAAACTTATATATTTAATATTATTATTAGGGAATTAAATAGTTTATCTTTAAAATTAGTCAATTAAAATAAAAATATTAACATAATCTATATATAATTTTTTCAAAAATATATATAATATAATTAAAATAATTTCAAAATAAAATGCTTAAATATATGGGCTCTTTGCAATAAAAAGGAAAGAAACTACCAAAAAATTTTTTTTGAATTAATATTAAATCTGAACTTATTTTATTAAAAAAATAATATTTAGCTTATCAAGCAAAAAAAAAATTTTTTGGTAGTTTTCTCCCTTTTTATTGCAAAGAATTCATATAACAATTCTAATAATACTTTTATTAATATATTGATTTTAAACTCTTAAACAAATTTACTTATTGGCAAAAATTAAATGTTTACATAGTTTAATAATTTATATATAATAAAATTTGATTAAATTATTATTTTTTATATTATTTAAATTTGCTTAACTTTAAATAACTTTTTTATTCATTATCTAACTGTATTTTCAGTTATATAAATTTAATGTTTATCTAAACAATGTAGATATGATTGAACATTATTGATAAATTTAGTAAATAGTTTTTTTTTTATATTATTAGTCATTCTTATTATTTTGAATATAAATTTTTATATAAGAAATAGTAAAAATATTAAAAAATATGATTGCATTTAAAATAATAAAGATAAAAATATGTAGTCAAGCTAATAATAGAATATATACATTATATTTAAATATCTTAAATTTATATAATACTCTAAGAATATTAAATAGTTTTTAACTAGTCTTTAAGATTTAAATGATACCTATTTTTAATAAGTAATTTCTATCAAAAAATTATCATGAATATCTTATAATTAATTTATAAAAAGCAAAAATAATATTTAAAATTAATAAATTTAATAAACTTTAAAATATAAGATTGACTAATAATTCTATATAGGCAATATTTTAGGATCATTATTATAATAAAAAAAATGTAAAATTTTAATAAATTTAAAATAAATAATATTTTTATAAATAATTAATATCAACCTAATTCTAATGCTAATTGTAATTAGTTTTTTAATAGATTACCTAACTTTAACCTTAATTCTAATCTTAATACTTATTCGTATTTAGTAATTTTTTTTATAAACAATTAATTCTAACCCTAATCTTAATTCTAATCTTAACTTAAAAATAATGATTTATTTATAAATAATCTAATTCTAATTCTAAAACTTACTTTAACTCTAATCCTAATACTAATTTATAAATAATATTTTATTTATAAATAACCTAATCTTAATTTTAACTTTAACTCTAACTCTAATTCTAATATTAATTTAAATCAAATTTTAATGCTATTTACAATAGCTAACAAAAGAAATGCAATAACTTATTTTTAGCTTTAAACACTTATAACTTATTAATTACAAATGCTAGAAACATAATTTTTGATTCATTTTAATCCTTACATTTGAAAAACATCTTATAAAAATTTATTAGCCAATTAATAATGGCAATTTTGTATAATGTAAAGATCTATATTAAAAATAGTACTTAATGACTTTTAAGCTTAAAATCTTTTTTAAGCAGGCTAGCTATCATCAAACTGATACTGAATTCCGGTTCTCCTCTGCGTGACGATTCCAACAAGCTAAATTTCGTCCAAATCGGACCATCCGATCAGGAGTTATCGTGCAGCAAAGATCTATATAAAATTGGTTAGACTTATTTTTTCATAGTAAAATACCGATCTTTGCTGCGCAATAACTCCTGATCGGATGGTCCGATTTGGACGAAATTTAGCTTGTTGGAATCGTCACGCAGAGGAGAATCGGAATCCGGTATCAGTTTTATGATAGCTAGCCTGCTTAAAAAAGTTTTCTAGGCTCAAAAGTCATTAAGTACTATTTTTAATGCAGATCTTTACATTATACAAAATTGGCATTATTAATTAACTAATAAATTTTTATAGGATATTTTCCAAAATGTAAGGATTAAAATGAATCAAAAATTATATTTCTAGCATTTGTAATTGACTTAGTGTCTCTGAAGCGTAATCTCTGAAATATCTTTATGTTATTTTTGTATTTTATCTTATGTGTATTATTTTGAGAATAATCTTTGACATTATTGTGAATCCTTACTCTATAAGCATTTAAAGCTAAAAATAAGTTGTTGCATTTCTTTTGTCAGCCACTGTAAATAAAAAAAATATATTGTATAAAAGAAATATATACTATAAATGACATAGATAATATATATGATTTCCTAGGGATCGATGTCATTCTTTAGATTATCATCATCCATGTCTTCTTCTGTGTAATCAATGTGAATTGTTTTAAATAAGATTCAGACTTGTATGATACTAAAATTAAATTCACTTTTGAAATTTTTTTGCGATTGAAAAATAATAATAATTTCAGCTAAATTTAGTTAAATAATTAACAAATTAGTTAATAATGATTAGTGAAAACTAGTAACGCAAATTAGTTAGATAATTAACGCAAATTAAGAATTTCTCTCACACCATTTTATTTCCTTTAAATATACCTGTTGTTAATACAAGAATTTTAAGTAAAAACACTACACTTTTTAATTGAAAAATAGTAAATATCATAAGTGAAATGACTATACAAAACTTATTTGATCACATAATTAATCAATATATTTTACAAATAGAAGATGAAATAATTGTTAAAATAAAAGCATATGTTTCAAAGAAAAAAGATTATATAGGGGATGGTATTGAAATGGAATGTTTTGTTGCTGATGTAATAGAAGCTTTTGGTAGCTATATAACATTTCATGTACAATTTGACTCATATGATTCACCATCTCTAAAAGATACTTTTGATCTTTTAATGACCTCATCAAAAATAAGAAATTTACTGACATTTAGTTTCTCAGAAAAACTAAAATCAAATGATGAATTAAAATTAGAAATTGTTTCATACATAGATCTCATAATGCAGGTTGAACAAGTAAATTTATGTCATCAGGAAAAAAATTTGTAAGAGATTTAACAGAGACATTTTGGTATATAGATAAATGTGAATATAAAACATTTAATGATAGGTTTACAATACTAGCAGATTTCTTGCAATTTGTTAATAGATATGATCTGTTGAGAAGTAAAAAAGGCTGTCCTAAATTTACCTATGATAAATTAAACCATCATCATCAAAATCTGAATGCTTATCTTAAAATGTCTTGAATAGATCATTCATGTTTTTCATTTTTAAAACCCTCTTTGACAAAATTTACCTCTGATCTTATCAATTATGCAACCTATTTAATTAATAAAGCAGAACAAATAAAAAAAAATTATGAATCAATGATACCTATAGTAAATAAAGAAAATTAAAAATCATTATACCTGTTATGTTTAGGAATTCAGTTATTATTAAAAAGTATACAGAACTTATTAACACAATTAAGGCTGCAACATATTGGAAAGAAATTAATGTAGATCAATTTTATTCTGAAAATAGCTTGTAAGTGAAAATTATCTATTTTTTTATTATTAATAAAATATTTATAAAAGTTAATTAATTAATTCTTTTTTTAGTACTAAAAGCAAATATTTGCAAAATCTCAAAGAAATATTTTCATTTAAGGTTAGAATTTACACCTACCAATATGGAAATGTAATGAATACTACTTTTGTTTGGAAAATTGATCCTAATGTAGATGAATCCATAGCGTTTGAAAAAAATTATGAAATTTGAAATAAGCTAAAGGAATTTAAGCCTAAATATGTCACCCGGACAATGAAAAGAGAATTTGTAAATACATGTGAAATGTTTCTTGAAAATGTTGAAAAATTTCAAGTTCGATATATATATAAAGAATTTATGGAAGATTGTTTTGCAGATGAATCTGAAATAGATGCTAGAGTTAGATTAGCATTTGAATTAAATGATCCAGAATTAATTACTAATCTTAGGCATTTTAATGAAGGTTGAATATCAATATATAATCCTTTTTGGGACGAAGCAAAAAAATTTTTAGAAAGTACTGCACAAGATTCTATTGTTGCTGTTAATAAAAGACAGCATGATCCTATAATACACTTGGTTTGTGTTATATCTGTAAAAGACTTAAGAAATTAAATTGCAAGTAGATATTCAGAAAATACACCAATACCTTCTATACAGTAGCTAAGATTACAATTTTGGCCTAAAAATCCATGAAATTTGTCAAGTTTACAATTTACTGGACGATTACCGCTTAAATTCATAATACAAATTTGGTAATTACACATAGATCATATTGATAGTCACTACGCATCAGCAATTTTTCGTTATTTGAAAGAACTTGCTATAAAATTTAGAAAATATAGTTGATTAGTTTTTATAGATGATAAACATAGGTGTAAAGTAGGAAAGCTAGGATTTTCAGTAGCTGCAGTAGAACGTGGTAAGTAAATTGTAGTAACTACAAATGAAACATTTGCTGTAGCTAACTATGATTTTACCAAATGCAGTCTAATTTTAAGCGTAATAATGATTTGTAATATTCCTAATAGTATAGAAGATTCTTTTTATAAGGGTAAAGTGAAAATAGGATTAAAGGATGCTATATTTCAAGATTCAAGCTCTTTAAGATATATGACTGAGCTTTATGATATATTAATAAATACAAAATTAGACCATCCTTTTTTAATGTTTTATACAGATAGTGGACCTGATCATAGGAATACTTTTCTTCGTGTACAATTAACTTTAATAGCAATATTTGTAATGTTAGATTTGGATTATTTGATTGCTGTTAAAACTCCTCCAGGATATTCATAGAAAAATCCAGTAGAATGAATCATGTAAATTTTAAATCTTAGAATGCAGTATGTAGGATTAATGCGTCAAAAAATAAATATTGAAATAGAAAATTTAATAAATAGTTGTAATAGTATAGAAGATATACGTAAAAAAGCAAAAGTAAATAATTATTTAAAAAAGAGCTTTTAGCAAGCTTGGAACTCACAAAGGAATTATTAAATAATATATTTGAATGACAGAGTCTTAAAAATGAACCTTTTGAAGTATTTAAACCAGCAACTAAATTAGAAATGGAAAATTTTTGGAAATCAATGCATGTAATAGACAAATCTATTATGATGGGTGATACATTACAAAAAAGTGTAGCAAATAAGATATTTATAAATATTATTAATTAATAATTGTTTAATTATATCAAAATAATTTTAAATAAATTTTAAAATTATTTTATCTAGCCAAAATTACAAGCATTTATGGATCATTACTGTTAAAAAAGACAATATTTTTTTGAAATAAAAAAATGTGGCGAAGTTGGATGCTTGATATGCAAACCAATTAGGAGTGATCTGAAAATTTTTAATGAACTTAAAGGATTACCTGATCCTATTCCTAGACCTGATAACCATTACAAGTCATTTTCAGAAATATATGACACAAATACAACAGAGATGCATTGTCCTTCGTTACAAAATAGAAAATTACGAAATATACCAAAAAAGCAGAAAAAAAGGTGGTAATAGTATAGATTTTAGTTTAACTGCTCAATTTGTAAAAATGTGAGAACAGTTGTAAAATGCACAAAATGTAATAAGTTTAGAGTTTTATATGTCCGTCAAAAAATATCAAATGAGCAATACCAATTACTTCAGACTTTTATTGATTTAGTAGAGTATAGTTGCGGAGTTACATTTAAGAATATTTCTGATTTGAGTTCTTTAACTATATTTCAAGAACAAAATAAATCAAATAATAATAATAACAAGGAAATAATCAATTTAGATAAATTAGAAGCATATGGAGAAAATGGCAAAAAACACAAAACACCACCAGATAATAATGAAGTAATTGATGAGGAAAATGATATAGATGACAAGGATACGACAGGTCGTAATCAAGTGAACAAAAAATTGATCATGAAATTGATTCTATAGCTGAATTATTCAAATCAGTACAAATAAATATGAAATATTCATGTAGTTCAGAAATTGAAAAACATATTTTATGGCAGGCATTTTCTTATAAATTTGTTATTTGTGTGATACATCAGAAGATGTAACTCAGATAGACAATCAGTTACCATATTGTCAACAATGTCATTCATTATTTGGAGAAAAAAGATTATTGGGAAAAAAAATATTAATCTTAACAGTAGAAATAAACGTAAAATGTAAGAGAATTAATAAATAATAAATTTTGATTAGTGCAAAATATGCACATATTTGGCAAGTTAAATTTTTTTTTTAATGTTGTACTTTATTATAAAACAAATTTATACAAAATATAAAACGAATACATAAAAGACTATAATTACTCCTACGAAGAATAATAAACATATTGAAGTAAAAAAAGTTAATCTAAGACTAATCTATTCTACCTTATAAATATAGAAGTCAACTGTAAAGGCCGAAAAAATCTTTTAATTGTAAACAATTATCCAATGTACCCTCTGTAGAATTGGTAATGATGAATTTGTGTTATTAAGTTGTTTTTTTTAAAATAAATTGACAGACTAAAGAATAAATAACTTAGTATTTTAGTACAAGAGTGTCTGGCTTATTTGGACCTTGAGAAGTACTCAGAAAGAGTGAATGATAGTATTCTGCAGGGTTAAAGATGGTAATCATAATTAATATGTTGCAACATATAATGTTATAACATATGTTGCAACTATATTGTAACAATTGATGATATTCATTAATTTGTTGCAACACTTAGTAATTTTTTGCAATTTTGCAATATTTTGAACGTCTGAACGTCAGAGATGTTAAATTTTTGCAAAAAATGCAATATTTTGAACGTCTGAACGTCGGAGACATCAAATTTTTGCAAAAAATGCAATATTTTGAACGTCTCAAACATCAGAGACGTCAAATTTTTGCAATTTTGCAATATTTGAACATCTCAGACATCAAATTTTTATATAATTGCCGCGGTCAATTGGCAAAGAGAAAACCGGGGGTCTAGGATAAGAACGCTCATCGGCAAAATCGGCAAAATGTCACATGACTTTGCCAATTTTGGACGCGGTTTATTTGCGGTTACATCTGATCGATTAGATTATCGATCAGAAAATTTTTAATTAAAATTTTCTTTTTTTAGTTTTCATAAATTTTTAATTTAAAATTTTTTTTTTCAATTTTTATTTTTAAAAAAAAAAACTAATCTTACTTACCTTGTAGACCGATTCGTAATCTATATACTGTGAACCTTTGAAGATAAGTCTTAATGATAACTAATTTAGATTTTTTTTTTATTTTTTTCAATTTTTATTTTTAAAAAATAAAATTAATCAATCTTACCTTAATAGACCGATTCGGAACCTATAAACTGTGAAGTCTTAATGATAACTTTTTAATTTAGAATTTTTTTTTTTCAATTTTTATTTTTAAAAAAATAAAAACTAATATTACTTACCTTGTAGAACGATCCGGAACCTTTAAACCGTGAAATATTTGGATGAGATAAGTCCTAATAGAGTAATTTAATTTAATTTTTTTTTTAATTTTTTAAAAAATACTAACATTAACTTACTTTGTAGACTGATCCAAAGCTTTCAACAGTAGAATCTTTGGATGAGGTAAGTCGTAATGGAATAATTTAATTAAATTTTTTTTTTAATTTTTTTAAAAAAATACTAACATTAACTTACCTTGTAGACCGATCCAGAGCTTTCAACAGTGGAATCTTTGGATGAAGTAAGTCCTAATGAAATAATTTTAATTAATTTTTTTTTAATTTAAAAAAGAAAATTTACATTTACTTACCTTATAGATCGATCTGGAACCTCTAACCATGAAATCTTTGGATTAGAGATAAGTCCTAATGGAATAATTTAATTAAATTTTTTTTTTAAATTTTTTAAAAAAATTACTAACATTAACTTACCTTGTAGATTGATTCAGAATCTCCAATCGTAGAATCTTTGAATGAGGTAAGTCCTAATGAAATAATTTTTTAATTAATATTTTTTTTTTAATTTAACAAAGAATATTAAGATTAGCTTACCTTGTAGAACGATACGGCATCTTCTAAACCTTGTGAATCTGGATTAGTTAGTATTTTTTTTTTTTTTTAAAAAAAAAAAAGGTAATTAACACTAAATTTACCTTTATAGAACAGTCCAGATCCTTGAAACCTTGGATTAAAATCAATCGAAGATAAGTCTTAAATAATTTGTCAGGTTTTTTTTTAAAAAAATAACTAATACTAATACTTATTAATATTTGTCTTTATA
>CAJVPQ010000586.1:0-25695 GCA_910591825.1 Funneliformis caledonium
AATATGGACCGAGGACCGCAAGGACCGGTCCTATTAACCGGTCTAAGACCGGTCTTACCAGGACCGATCCATCCCTAATATGGTACAATCAATAAATTTAAAATTTTTAATAAAAAGAGTAAAAGTATAATATTTAAATGTTTAAAAAGAAAGAAAATTCGTTAACCTTTTACTTTGATATTGATAACTTTTATTTCGTTTTGTTAATAAAGGAAATAAATAATAATGCAGTTAATTTATTTTTGTTTATTTGCTTATAAATGATGAATGAGTGGATCAAGGGGATATCGGGTAGATCAATACCTTTCTGTTATGGCCAGTCTTACAGTACGGACTTTATATGGAATTTTCCTAGACGTTGATCGCAGTAAATTTATATTGTTATAAAGGTTAAATTTTAAGCGATTATTATTTGATAAATGCATCATATTAAAATGAATTATTTAAACTTTTATTTAAACACCGTTTGAATCAAATGCAGATCGCAGTATGAATTTCAAATTCTGGTTCTATAATCGTCTTCAAGCGAATCGTACGTACATGTTTTTTATATACCCGGTTATTCGCAATTCGTTTGTAATCTGTATTAAAGATTTAAAAGAAAAATTATATTTAAAAATCAAGTGTGTACGAAAAGGAATTCGTTTAATATATTATTGAGAAACATGTGTGTGCGTAATGTGAAGTAGAAAACCAATTTTGCTGAGAATCTCCAGTTAAAGATTATCCAACCGAATAATCGAATCTATTTTTGGACGTAAAATAACATACTTAATGCTCAGCGTATGGCGCATTACAATAATTAAAAAGGTCTAAATATATGGAGTGGAAGTTGAATTAGATGTTTAGTTACAAATTAAATGAAAGAATGAAATTTTGGTCATGAAAAAGCAAACATGATAAGTATTTCTAAGTTTTATGTAATATTACGTAACATTACATAAATGACAAATATTCATGTCCAAACTAATTATTACATGAAATGTATAAAATTGTATCGTATTAAATAATTGATTTTCATTATTCAAGAAAACTAGTGGTTTTACCCGAGGCGATGCCCAGTGGGTTCGCTAACGCGATTCTAATCTTATCCTTAAGTGTTTTACAAAACACAATCTGACTCTATCTCTAACCCTAATCCTAATTCAACATTAACTCGTAATTGTTGTAATTTATATATTATAATTTAATTCCAATTTTTAATGATAAATTTATATTAATTATTTTTTTTAAATTTTAAATAATTAAATTTTTAAAATTTTAAATGTAAATAATTTATTTATTTTCTTTTCTTATTGTAATTAATTTTATTAATTGATGTATTAATTTTTAATATTTGCGAATTTTTTTTTTATATTTTTCTTTTTTTAATTAATTATTTTAGTTTTGAACTTTGAATTATCTTTTCTTAATTTTCTTATATTTTTTAATCCCCGCGAGTTTTTTTTTATTTAATTTAATTTTTAATAACCGCGATTTTTTTTTTTAAATTTTTTTTTTATAAGTACAGATTTAGCTACGTCATAAATTTTTACGTGCACAAAATTAAATCATTCTTAAATCGATCTAAAATCGAAGTCGATTCCATTCCCTACCGTATATGAGTGATATCTTTCCCATTTGTGCAATGCTGTAAATTTATTTCTTAATCATAAAACAAATCTTATTTAAATTCAGAATTTGCCATTGTTGAACTGAGATATTTGAGCACCGAGTAACTTTCAATTATTTTATTTGTTGTTTGACGATTCTAATTCTAATTAATTATTTTAAAAAAATATTGGGTTATTTCTGTGATATACCTGACCTTTATAGAGCTTATTTATAAAAATAAAATAAAATAAAAACAAAAAAAAAATTTTTTATTAAAGTCAAAAATCAAGAATATCAAAAAAAAAAAAAAAAAAAAAAAAAAAAAAAGCCAAATATTCTTTTACATTTAAATTAAAAAGTTTATCAGTTACAAATCGACCCAAAATATGATAAACTGGTATTATACAATCACAACTTTTCTGGATAAAAATCGGTATCTTATAATTTCGATATTTCTTCGCTAAATTAATAAAAAAAGTGGATTCATTTTAAAAAATTTTAATTAATTTTACTGCAAAAAAAAAACTTGTTCACTAAAAAGATTGCAATTTCTCGTTTTTAATTGAATTCTACTCAATTTAGTTCTGAGAATGAAATATTTTTTTTATTTTTAACTTCAGATTTTTTTTTGAGTTTGATCTACATATTTGATTGTTTATACGTAGATGATCCAAGTTTATTAATTATTTGTTATAAGTTGTAGTTTAACACCAAAAAATATGAAAAATGTGGTAAATTATTTTCCATGAACACTATGCTAACGAAAAATGATCAACAACAATGCATATATAAACAATAACATTTAGTTTTATAACAAATGTCTGAAAGTAACGATAAATGGTAAATTAGTAAGCAACCTAAAATATATTTATCTAGACGAAGATGAAGAATAAAAAAAGGATTATATTAGTTTATTTGAAAATTAGACCTATTAAAAAAATTTTTTTAAAAAAAAAAAAATGCAAAACATTAGTGCGGGTTTCGGATGTTAAGAAAATTTCTTCATTAGAAGAATTAATAGGTAACATAAAAGAAGATAAATATAAATCATTTCCAAACAGATACTGTAATTCATTAAGCAGCAAAATCAGATTCAATTGGCAATAACGATTTCAAGTTGAAGGTAATATTAATTTTAAATAATTCTTAATTTCTTTTTCAATAAAAAGTTTCATAAATTTGCAATTCATTTATAAATTTTTATGTTTGAACATAAGAATATAGACGAAATTATTTTTAAGCATTTTTCTCAATTTTTATTTCAATGTTATGAGTGTCAATAAAAATTTACATTTGAAGGTAAACATGATTATGCAAATTATTATTATAAAAAGGTAATAAATTACTTTAATTTATCAATTATAGGTCAGTAATTATTCGAAAGGTTAATGTAATAAATAAGATCGTAAATGTTTTTTATATTCAATTTTGTTTTAAAATAAAATCATTCAGATGATGAAGGTAATTATAAATTCATTAACTAAATCACAAAATTTTCTTTCTAAAAAATATTAATAAATTTAAAACTTATAACCACTTTGAATGATAAAGCCTATAATCTATTATTATCATTAATTTTAAAAATTTGAAAATTAGAAGAATTAGATAATTTATATTATATAAATATTAGATTATATTTAATTTATCTACTTCTTATTCAAATTATAATACTTTAATATTATTTTATTATATTATTTTTTTAAAAAAAATTTAATGGTCAATTATATTTAGATAGTAAGCCATATGTATTTTAACTTGTATAAATTAATTCAAATAAGTATAATTTGTAAATAATTTATTTTAACTTATTTTAATGGTTAATAATAATAATATTTAATTGTACTTTTATTATAATTTAAATTCAACTAAATTTTTTAATTATAAAAAATATTTAATATTAATAATACAGTATATAGTAAGTTATTTTTATTAATTTAATTATAATTTAAATTTAATTAAATTATTTATTTAAATAATTAATAATATAATAGATAGTAAGTTATTTTTATAATTAATATTTAATTATCTTAACTATAAGATTTCACAGGCAAATTTTCCTGCTTATTCACTATAAATTTTCTTCTGATTTACTTTTATGAAAAATTAAAATTTTAAAAAAAATTTTTTTTAAATTAATTTTATAAAAATATATAATATTATAATAACTTTTATTTTTAATTATATAATAAATAATTTAAGGTTACATATAGGCTAAATATTTAAATTTTAAAAAATTTTTAAATTAAAAATTTTATCTTTGACCTTTGACAATCTTATTAACATTTATTTTTAATAATATTAATTATAATAAAATATTATAAAATTTATCATTAAGAATAATTTTAATTATTACAATTTTGCTAATTTATTAAGAATTTTATTAATATTAAAGTGATTCAATTAATTTGCAAACATATGAATTTAAGAAAATTTTAAAAAGTTATTATAATAAATTTTTTAAAACTTAATTTAAAATTTTATTATTTAAAAAAACTTCTTTATAAACTTAAAATTTCTTTTAATAAATTTGATAAACTATGTATTAAACTATATTTTTATATAATAATTATATTTTAACATTAATATTTATATTTTATTAAAAAATTAATACTTTTGTTTTATATTTACAGGTAAATTTACCTGCTTTACAATTTAAAGGATACTTGTTTATATATATATAAATATTTTATAACCTCCTATTACTCATGTTTTGATATATTAATAAAAATACTATCTTTACAAGTATCATAATTAATTTGTCTTTTTTAAATTTAAATTTTACTGATATTTTAAATTATTAATTATTGATTTTAATTCCTTTTGCTATTTTTTTATATTTTTTAATTTTAATTTATTTTTTAATTATTTATAATATAGATTTATTTGCAATAAATATTAAATAATTTTAGATTAAAAACTATTATTATTAATAAAATAAATTTAAAGTATTTTTATTATTGTTTATTTAATATATTACTAAGATAATTTCAAAATTTTTAATTATTAAAAAAGTAATATAAAATAAAAAAATAGCAATTTTATAAAGAAAATATTTATAATAAAATAAATTTTTATATATTTTGAATAGTAAAATATGATAAATAAAAGTAAAATTAACTTTTTTTTATTATTATTAGTATTTAAAAAATAAAAAGTTATTTTACAAAAATTTCTATAAATATTATTATTTTTACAACTAAATTATAAATAATTATTATTTATATATTCTATGAAATAACTATTATTTAATAAATTTTATTATAATAAAATTAAAATATCTATAAACATTTAATATTATATATATAATAAATTTATAAATATAACAATCTATTAAAATAAATAAATAAAATATTTTATTTTTAAAAAAATATTAAAATAATAATAATAATACTATAAATGTAATCATTTTATTTTTACATCTTTTTATTACTTATGCTTCTTTTTTTCTAGACTTTAAATTCTTAATTGTCAGACATCTATTCCTTTAATCATTTTGTTTTATTTATTTAAACAAAACTTTTATTAACATTATTTATTTACTTTTATAGGTTTTAGAAGTTTCTGAATATAATTTTGAAGGTATTTCTTCAAATTTTATTTATTTGTTTAAATGAATATTGATTAATTTTTATTATTATTCTTATATTAATTTCAAAAGTGAGTACTATTTTCAAAGTATTTTTATTTTTATTTTATGATTTATTTTATTTAAATAAAATGTTTACTAATTATTATTTATTTTTTTTTTATAGTACACTGCATACTTTGAAGGTATGTTTTTAAAATAAAAACATTTATTAATATCTTCTTTTCTTATTTGTAAGTGATCTTAAACAACTTTAAATGAAATAAGATTTAAATTATTTTCTATTATATTTTTTACAAAATATTATTAATGTTAATTTTATTTTATAGATTCTAAGTTTTAGATTTGATGTTATAGTAAATAGTAAATATATTATTCGTTATTTTTAGTAATCTAATTTTATTAGTTATATTTTCTTTATTTAGGTATACTAATATTTGCAATAATGATGATATTATGGAAGATAAAGGTATAAAGTAAGTAAATGGTAAAGGAGGTGACTTAAATGTTATATAAAAAAAATACAAGAAGTAGTAGCTAATTACACTATTTTTAAAACTTTTTCAAGTAAGGTTGATTAGTTTTGACAAAATGCTACTAGTGTCACTTAATACTAATGAAAAGAAAATAAAAAATAATTTAAGAAAAGTAGTAATATATAAAATAAAGAGATAAAAAAAATAAATCTATTACTACTTGATATATAATTCCTATTTTAGAAATTTAAAATTTAAATTCAAGTTAAATTACATATCTTAAATGAAATACTATTTTTAATTAATTTAAAATAATTACTAAATTTATTTATATATTTAAGATTTAATTGTTAAGTTACCATTGTAACAGTTAAATCTAAAAAAAATAAAATTAATTTTTTTTATTTTAAAAAATTCACCTTAAATGAGAAAGTATATGTTATAATTTTACTTTTTTCTGAAGCAATGGACTATCAATTGCAAGTTAAAATAAATTTTTATAAAAAAATTTATTGAATTATTACTTTAAAATATTAAAAATCATGATTTAAAAATTTATTAAAAAAATAAAAGATTTTTTTTTATTTTATATTTAAATTAGATCAACTTTAAGTTAAGATAGTATAATCTAAAACTACTTTTAATTAAATTAGTTTTAGTTATCTTTTCTTACGAATAAAGATTAATGACACAGCTAATATCAAGTGATAAAAAATAAAAAATGGGTTTTTATATAACTGATAGTTAATAAGAAACTAACAATTTTATTTATATGATTTTAATATAAAAATTTATATAATGTATTCCTTATATAAATACATACTTTTGTTTAATTCCAAAAGAAATGTATTTATGGAGAGTTAACTATATCATAATTTTTATTATTTTTTTTTAATTTTAGCGATTTGTCTTTATAAATAATTTTTTTTTATTTTAGATTAGATTAGTTCTTTCTTTTAGGCTAAAAACTAGACAGAACTTTTGAACAGAACTATCTGGTTCATCATTATAGTGAAGGTAAGCTATTGATTTTTTTTTAGTTTTTTTTTTAATAAAGATATTAATTTTAATATTTTATCTTTTATTTAGGTTCAGTCAATTCTCTCTTTTAAGCTAATAATTAGATAGAACTTTTAAATAAAACTATTTGATTCATTATTATGGTGAAAATAAGCTATCAATTTTTTTTTAGTTTATTTATTTAATAAAGATATTGATTTTAATATTTTATCTTTATTTTTTTTATTTAGATTTGATTAATTTCTTTTTTTAAGAACTAAAAGATAAGCTGACTAAATTTTTTTAATTTATTATATTTTCTTTTTTTTATTTAGTAATTAATTCTAATTACTAATTAAATTTATTTTATTTGATTAATTATTTTATTTTTTTTCTTAGGCAATTTTAGATTAAATCTTAATCTTGATTAGTAGTAAATACAAGTAACTAAAATTATTTTTCTCACTATTATTTATTTTTTAGGCTAGATTAGTTCATTCTTTTAGCTAAAATATCTATTTTTATTATTATAGCATAGGTTTTTAATAAATTTTTTTATTTTATTATTACTTTAAATATTAGTAATTATAATCATTATTTTTTTATTTTTTTTTATATAATTACATAAAAAATTACAAAAATCTTTCTTTAGTTATTCATGTGATTCTTATGTCCAAATTTTTTTTTTTAAAAAAATCATATATAAACAACTGTTATTTTTATCAATATTGATATTGATATTGATATTGAAATTGGAAATTGAATTGATATTGATATTAATATTAATATTGAAATTAAAATTGATATTGATATCAATATTCAATATAAAATCGACTCTCATAGTTTCTGCATGAAGTTAACCAAATTTATATATATTCTTTCTTTTTTGAAAATATATAGATTTTATAAAATAGATAAAGCTTAAAACAAAAATAAAATAATATTATTAATTTTCTGAAAAATTGAAAAATTTAATATAATTTTAGATTTAAACATTGTTAATACAGTAGTTAGTAAAACTATTGGTAATTATTTTAATATATAAGAATTTTTTATAATTAGAGGAAAATAAATAAGTAAGTAACTTTAATTATTAAGTTAATTAAATAGAAGTTTGTTTTATTTTTTTTTTTTAATTGTTTTATATATTTATATAAATTATATGGGTCGATTGCTAGGAAAATCAGGTTCCGGGAATTTTTTAACAAAATTGAAATTTTTATTGCATTTTAGTTTTTGATGTTATTAGATTAAAATGTATTAAGCTCTTAATTTAAGTCAAAAATTTCTCGGAACCTGATTTTCCTAGAAACCCTCCCATATAAAGTATTTATTTATATAACATATTTAAATAGTAAATAATATATAATTAAGTCATTAAATTAAATTTTTTAATTAACATTTTTATAAAGTTTAATCATAAACTCAATTTATTGTAAAATGTGACGTAGTCTAAAATCAGTCATTGATTATTGAAGTGTATAACTAAAAAGTTAAGATCAGGAAATCAATTTCGAAAATCGAAATTCATTTCGGATGAAAATCAATTCGGATATCATTTCATTTCGATCGACTCGAATATCGAAAATCATTTCGACCATCAATCATTTCGATCGACTCGAATATCTAAAATCAATTCATTTCGATCGACCTTATTTATTTTAAAATAAAAAAAAAATAAAAAAAAAAAGAATATAAAAAAAATAAAGGGAAATTGTATTTTGCGCACCCTGCATAAATGCACCCCCTATATTTATATATGTTGAAGCGGAGTTAGGGTTAGGTTAGTGTTAGGATTAGGATTAAGGTTAGGGTTAGGGTTAGGGGTTATTTATCACAACGCATCATACCCCTATGTGTTTCATTTTTACGGTTTATTCCGGGGACAGAGAATTTTTTTTATAGAAATTTTTTATTTGTCATCTCTTATATAACACGCCCCACATTTTGCGCAGGTGCGTAGAAAATAAAGACCCAAAAATAAAACTAAAGCTTACCTAATAGAAAAAATCGAAAAAACAAAAAAACAAAAAAAAAGAATTTAAAAAACTTTCAAATATTTGAAATGCAATTTGTATTTCAAACGGAAACTCTATTCTACACGATCTTATGTTTTATGAATGTACTTGAAAATGATAATAAAGTATGAATAATAAAAGATTTTGGTGCTTAGTGAAGATTGAACATTTGCAAATTTTTTTTTCCGGATTTCTCTTGCTTACACTTTTCCTTAATGGTGGTGTGAAAAAAAGCGGTAATAACCATTTATATCGTATTTATCGTATCGAAATGCATAAGACAAAAAAAAATCTACTGTTAAATAATTCAGTTTTCACAAACTAGTCCTTTCCAAAATACTTAATATTATTTATCTTTGAGACTCGTTTTAAAAAGAAGTCTATTTAATTATCTTTGCAATTATAAAAAATAGAGCATGTGCATAAACAAAAAAAAAACAATGATCGGTTTCTAAAACTAATTTGAATTCTGTAGGCAATTATGCATCAAACATTTCAGGAATCTTCAAATACTTTTAGAATTATTGATTCAATCTCTATGTTAGTAATTTTTTTGTATTTGCTTCGATTCCATTACCACATGCTAAAAATTCACTAACAGATTATCGCTGCTTTCACCATGTTTTCGTCCAATACCTCCATGGCTTCGTCCCAAACTGAATCAAATTTATAAATCAATAATAAGTCAGGAAATTAAAACGTAAAAGCGGCTTAAGTCATTAATTTTATTGGATAGTAATATCATATATGAGAAAAACAAAAGAAATCTATCTAAAGCCAAGCATTTTGACACAATTTGGACATAGAACAAGCGAACCCATATTTTCACGCTAGCTTTGCTACTTCTTTCTATATTATTGGTCCTAAAGTTCAGGGAGAAAATTCATCGACCAACAGATATATCATTTTAACTAAGGCCAATAATGTTCTATTTAAGAAAGAAAAAGAAAATCTTAAAAAAAAAGAAAAAAACAAAAGAATTGAGCGTAGTCCTAAAAGAGCTGAAGTGTTAATAAAGGTAATCTTCAGAATGAAGACAATATAAAATTATATTGGTGTATTTCAACTTCTAAACAAGTACTTATAAGATAAACAATTTCGTTAAGCTTTACCTAAGTAGTATAACGGGATTTTGAATATTCTGAATGACAAACAATGTCGACTACGCCCTTGTTAAAATATCGTTATAAATACATGATCTGATACTACGCCATATATGATGGTAGATTTATTAAGAAAGCAGGATTAATATACTATGATTACTTTGAATAACAGCAAAAATGAAATGTGTACCAGGAACTTGAAGCTCAAAGTCAATAAAAGTGAAGCTCCACAATATGATAAATAACGTCACGAGAAATTTCATTGATTTTTGTTTAGTTAAATAATGTTTTTAATAAGAAGGCTATTTAATAAATTATAACTATAAATACATTTGATTTATAATAATTTTTTCTTGTAATATACTAGAAACCTAATAAATACAAAATTTGGTTGGAATTTAATAATATGTTAGTTTATTGTATGTAAAAAAAAAAAAACTAGGATAAAAAACTTTCAAGAATTACCATGTAATAAATCATCAAATGAGTTGATCTACTGGGATGCCGGTAGCGGAGGATATGATTTTCCGAAGGGAAGAACGAAATTTCCCAATAGAATTGTATGTGAGGTTTTTGATACCATCATATTTTTCAAAGTAAGCGAATTTCGATATGCTATTACTTTGGTAACGAACGATAACCAAGGAGTCACAGCGCATCTCCCGGAGATCATTATGCAGAACGGCCACAAGGCGTACCAAACGATTCTCTTCTAGGTATGTTTTGATTTTTATAGAAAAGATTTTGTTTTTGCTGAAAAAGTGTTTGAAGAGATTAAGAATCTTTTGCGTAAAAGTGGTTTCATTTAGGTTGATAAGGACCAAAAGTCGTAATAGTCGAAGGATAATCGGCAAGTAAATCTCTTCCTTGCAAAAAAGTAAGTCCAGAAGCTGTTGAACTTGATCAATGGAATTATTGATTACAGATAAATAATTTTTTCTGCTATAAATAGTTCGTCCCGGAATGAGAGGATTCACGGTGAATACATCAAAGTAATTTATCAGATAAGATCGAGGAAGGCAAAAATCGCAATACTCTTGACCAACTGCAAAAATCAAAGATGTCGTAAATTCCATGAGAAACGCAAGTTCACCAAGAGCATCAGATGATGCCAGATTGACCTTTTCAATATTTTTTATAGCATAATTAATAAACGCCCCTGAGCTTGTAATCGCGTGGATCACTTTATTAGTGTGAAGAAATGAGAAAAATAGCGCGAGATGCCTTCCAACCGGGATCATTTGATAAATTCCACAATAATATTCAAAACCTACGGGCAGATAGCTAGGGTGTGAAAGAATTTTTGTTTTCGACATCTCCTGATAAAATTCATCAATGATCTTTTTGTCCTGAAGCTGCTGAATAACAAACAAGCGTTTTAACATTACTTCAAAGTTATCGGCATCCTTGGACACATTAAATAACCATATCTTGTAAACGTCATTGATAAGATCATCACGGATGTGGACAGAAAGTTTGTTCAGAACCATACGAGTAACTTCTGGACAGCTTGTCTGAGGTGATTGATAACACATATGACATTTAACCAGAGTTTCAGCCCACCACTTTTGTGAATTATTTATCTCTTCATTATGAAGCTCATAACGGCATAATACATCCAACTGTCGCACCACTGTATATTGGAGTCTCGCAAGTTTCAGGCGCTGGAATAAAAGTAATGGTGTTGGAACTATGTGATACATTCGACAATTTGGATTTTGACAATTATTCGATGATGCAAAATTATAGCAGATTCTTGAAGCTATATCCGGATTATTTCTACCATCCTGATCGGCTTTCGAAATTAACTCGTAGATATACGAGGTAAGGAACTGCGAAATTTTTTGATGCACTAAATCCACGTCATAAACATTCCAAAAGTTCGTAATTTCTTCATTTTCATTATGCTTGATGTCCATAAAATAATAAAGAGGGTTGTAATAAGAAACTTTTCTTTTATAAGGATTTTTTACTCTGCTTACAAAACAAATATCTTCAAAAACTTTTGCAATATCGTCGTTTTTTTGCGGGGCTATAAAAGATAAGGACAATTTACACAGTCTCAGCAGGCATTGTAACCATTCATCCCAATAATTGATATTGATATCGGATGGCGAGGGAACCTGAAGCCACGTGACTATCGCAAAAAACTCAGTGACAAGCTCTTCACGATTTCTGAAAAATTGTATGCACTCATGGACTTTATTGAGTTTCTTATTCAAATAAGAAGAATAGCACTGAAATTCTACCGTTAGATTCTTCCAATATTCAGATTTTGATTTAACTTTCTGAACAATCTCGGCTGCTTTTGAATGAAGCCCATGCAATTCCTGTAGCATATTTGTACTTGTAAGACTAATTATTTTTTTCAATATATGAACTCGGCATTGGTACAATAAGCATTGTAGCGCATCAATTCTATCCCCTTCAACGTCAATCGAACGCATAAACATGTTGGCTGCCTCTTCGAACTTATCATATGAACGTAGCTTTTCTGCTTCTTTACGAAAATGGGTGTTTAGAAGGAGAATTGTTTCATTGTCAACTTCTTCTCTATGCCTTATCAAGTAATTTAACAAATGTTACAATATAAATTTCTGCAGAATCTTAGTATGTTTAAAGTAATATTACCTTTGAATCAAATTGGTTACCGTTTCATAAAGGCTGCCATTTTTATAGGAAATAACGGCATCATCATACTTCTTTATCTTTTCAAAATATACACCTGCTTCGTTCCACATCTTGGCTTTAAAATAACAATGCGCAGCAGACTCAAACATATTTGATTTAACGTAACAAATACCGGCCTCACAATACATATCTATATTCTGAAAGTTTTATTGAAGTTTTTAAGATTGATGTATATAATTAAGCATTCTAATTTAGAATGTAACATGTTATACCTCATAGCAGGAAGCTGCTTTTGACAACCGAGAACATTCTACGAAGGCCTGAGCGGCGGAAATAAATTTGGACTTTACGGTTTTTTCATCAGAACCGGATACGAAGGAAGTTCTGGCTTCTTTTCGACGAAGATACGCACGGGCTAACTTCTCGTTCTTTTCGTTTTTACTCTTTTTGAAACAGAAAACAGCCTATATAGGTTATACCTTAATTTAGTAAACTCAATTCATTATTGAATAGCACTGACTTATTGAAATGAGTTTACCTGTTCATATTTCTGTTGCTCAAAAAACGACTTTCCCACTTCATTCCATTCAAAATGACTACTCATTTTAAGCAAAGAAGAAATGTTTTCTTTTGCTACTTCAGCTAGCTTCTTACATTTCCAGTACCTCCGGATTGGCTCGCTAAACTCAGAATTTTCATCAAAAATCCAAAGACGCATTCGGGCTCTTGTTACTGCGACATAAAGATGCTTGAGTTCCGAACAAAGGATATAATGCTTCTCATGAGAAAAAGTACGAATTCCTTCAGAATAGCCATCCAAAGCGGAGAGAATTACTCGCCACTAAAATATGGTTCACACTTACAAAATTCAATAATGATCATTTCGTGCTTTTCAAAACAAAGTACCGTAAATAATACACATACATTTGATCGGGCAGGCGAATCGGCAAAGAAATCATACAATAATACGTCATTAAACTCCAAACCTTTTGCCTCGAACACAGTCAATACCAATCCAATATCGCTGATATTGTCCATCACTCGTTTTTTAGCTTCAGCATCACGTACAATGATAACCTGGTTAGCTCCAAATTCAATATAAGTATCCTCATTCTTTTTAATGTTTTTCTTATCATTAATGTCGGTGATGAACAAGGTATTAGCCTGATAATCCTCGAAAATAAGAGGTTTTGGACCGTCAATCTCACCGTATTCTGGTGCCATTTTGTCAATAGAATCAGGAAAGAATTTCTCGATGAGTTGGATTACTGATGAAGCAAGTCGAAGAATCCCGTTGTGTGATCGGTAGTTAACATCTAGTTCAAACTTTTCTGGTTTTAGTAGATTGTAATGGGTATTATCAGATTGGATTCGACTGAGATTCCGTTGGTACATTAATGCGTATAAATCTATTTTATGAAAATTAGAGGTTAGAGATAGCTAGAAGTAATTATTTAATCCTTAATAAAAAAACATCGCGTACCCTGGAATCGAAATGAAGATCCCCGGGCAATGCATTGCGCTACATCACCGGCCATAAAAATACTGTCCGCACCATCGAAGATTTTGAACATGAGCTCGTAATCTACAATATGATTATCCTGACATTCGTCAATATACAATTCATGAATGTGCGGGCCATCAAACGTTTTCGTTTTGGTTGCGCGTAATATGTCTAGTGTTCTACGAAAAAGAATTTGAAAACATATGAATACTTATCCAAATCTAAAAAAAATCTTCCAATCTTACCGATCAACCGCATCAAAGTCAAAATTCCCCGCTTTTATGTATTTATATCGCTCAAATAAATCATAAATTTCGTCACGGTTGTGACAGAATGTTGGGTATTTTCTGGTACTTATGGAACGGTATTCTTCCCTTGATAGACATTTCGCTTCAATATTCATGCCCTTCAGATTATTTTTTGAAAAAACCTAAACGTTAAAATAGAACTTATATATAGACGTAGGGTTTTATGTTGTTGCATACCTTGATAATGGAAAACTCAGCATATACTAGTTCGCAATCTAGCTTTTTTCTATAATTATCTGCGAAACTAGGCCAATACTTTGCTTCAAATAGATTATAGTCAACAAAACGGGCCCATGAAGCGTTTGACATGTTCTTAAAGGAAGACCTAATGTGGTATTCCTCCTCATTAAGGTCATCCGTATCGAGCTTTTGTTTTTGTTTTGTAGTCAACTTTCGAATGTCAATACCGTAGGTTTCCTGAAGCATTTCCGAAAACTCTTCATAGGTGAGGAATAATGGAAAGTCATGGTCAGTCAGCAGACGGAAAGGAGTAACACTTGGAAGATTTTCGTCATCCTCTTCATGCATAGTATTGACAATTAGTGACTTATTGCCGTATGTTTTCTTCCACTCAATAAAATCAGCCTTCGATATCTTTTTTCCAGAAAGCATTGCCGAATTATGTAATTGATTGAAGTAATTCTTTATCTTTGAGCGTAGAAAGGTGTTCGCCGTAATAAATATTTGCCTTTTGTAGAAATCCTCGTCATTGTCATGCAAAGATGGCGTTTTATAAAATTGGCTAGTCAGATATGAAGCGAGCTGTCTAAATACGATACATGTGGTCTTGCCGGTCCCTAAATATTAAATGTTCCAAGAATAAAAATAGATTAATTCAATTCATTGTTTTCAAAACTTTCCAATTAATGAGACACCATTCTCCGCATCATTATAATTCTGATTGCCATTATCACAGTATCTTTGACGCCATTTTCAAATAAATAATCGTTACTAACCAGATCGACCGAAAACGATCGCCGATGTAGGATTGTTAATTATCTCGTACTCTTTCTTAGATACTTGAAAGGCGAAGTCCGAGCCACTCATAATTAGTGACTTAAACAATTTCTGCAAGTAAAATTATTTATTTAAGAGTTTGATTCTCAGAAAGTCTAAATACAATATTTATATAACGACGATACTCTACCCTTGAAATAGGAAAAAGTTTATTTGTGACAAGCATTTTATGGACAGTTAGTAGCCTCTTATCGTTCTTCGCAACGTCAGCGAATCTTGTTTTCTCAATATCTCCAAAGCATCCCGGTAAAACGACATTGTCATTGCCTAAATTTTGTATTTTGCACCGACGAATCTGCTTAGAACTGTAGACCTTATGAACTCTTTCGAGAGTTTTTAATGTTGTAATAAACTTTTCTTGGCATGCAGTGATGGTCCAAACCTTTACATGTTGAGTAGACGAATTACTACGAATAGAAAATCCGTAGTCAATCTGCCAGAGAATCTTTATATCACTGTTGGGAAGTTCAACTTCATAGATAGGTATAGTGAGAGCTGACACCTCACATTGGAGTCCGTACTTTTTCCATGCTCCGGAAGATATCTGCCTGAGTTTTTTCATAACTTTTTCAATAGTGAGAGGTGACTCTACATGCATATCATTGACGTCTTCTTTGAACAATATGTCCTGTAAGTCCCTGATTGTGCCTTCACTGAGCAAAATGTCCCACGGTCCAAGTCTGTCTGTATCGTTGAATTCGAATGGAAAGTGAAAATTACGCCCTGGTAAATAGCTTCCAGCGTTTATTCGCTCTCTTCCTTCCATGAGTATTTTTTTTTTGTCAATCAATTTTCTATTAAAAGAAAACTTGGTGTACAGAAATCCTATAAGGTTATTTATCAATTATTTTTTTTTGATAATGGTTTATAAAACAGAGAATAAAACAAGCGAAAAAGAGTACCGATCTACAAATTTCCGGAAAAACAAATAATGAATTGTTAGGCTTAAACATCGTTACACGAGTCAATATATTGTTGTGATGATATTGTCTGAGATATTTGTAATTTGATAATATTTTGAATTAGTTCATTTTAATGTAACCGGTTGTGAAATCGTTGGAATTAAAGGAATTAGCTGTCCGATGGAGTCTTTTTGTATTTTCATCATTTTCATAGAATTTCATTCAAGAAAATAATATTGAATGTAATGACCTTCAAAAGAACGCCGGAAGAGACTAAACAAGTTAATGTTTGATTAAATCTTTTAAACTTCTTTTTAATGAATTCTTACTTTTAAAATATCTAAACTAAGTTGAAAATCATGAGCCTCATTATTAAATGGAGTAACTCCTGATATTAATTCCCACATAATCATAGAAAAACTATATATATCACTAGCTAAAGTATAAGGTTAACAGGTTTACATAATCCTAAATCACTAATAGATAAAACCTTATTTCTAACATTTAAAATATTACCATGATGAAAATCACAATGAATAAGATTTTTTTTTGATGTATTTTCTCAAAGTCCACTAATAATATTATTTAATTGTAATAATTTAATAATCCATTTATATTTAATTATATTTGATAAATTTTTTCTTAAATTATTATTTTTTGCATAACTTATTATTACCATATAATTCAAAGTATTTGGATTTTGAGTAAATCCATATAATTGAATAAGATTTTCATCTGAATATTTTTTTAATTGACTATAACAATTATAATGATGTTTTCACTTAAATAAAAATATATTAACATCTGTTCCTTTACTATTTTCATAGCATAAAGCTAGATTAAACTTTGCTTTAACATTTTTATTTTCAGCAGCTTTTGATACCAATAAAATGCTTTTTCTAAATCCACATCAGTTCCTTTGCCATAATAATATAAATTACCAAATTCATATTGAATGCAAATATTTCCATTTTCTATCGCTTTTTGCATCCAAAAAAATGCTAATTCGTTATTGATTGCAACACCTAATCCTTTAATATAACATCTACTTAAGTATACTTGTGACATGGGATAACTATTAGCAGTTTTTCGGAAGTATTTAAATCCTTCACTATTATTTTCAATTAAGTTAAGCGTTTGTAATAAAACAAAATTCCAAGAAAGAAAACATTTTTTGATTCATTTTGATTTTCTTTAAGCCAGTTAAAAATCTCTTCGGTTGATCGAGTAGAAATAGTAATGCATTTATTAAGAAAATGTTGCGTTTCACTGAAATTTTTACCTTCATTTTGTATTTTAACTAATAATACTAATAATTTATCAACTAAAATGTATGTTCATATTATCCGTTGAATTAATCATTACTGATATGTATAGGCACTCGTCATGTTTTGCTTCTGTTTTTGTAGATATGTTTAATTATATAAGGTTAGCGCACTCTCTGGTTTACGAAAAAATTAATGAGAAATTTTTTTGAGATTCTCTGCGTAAATATGTTAATGATGAGATGCATGTGATACATTATTCAAAATTAATGTTTGTTGTGCTATGTACATCACATGCTTGCATATAAAGGATTTTTTTTTGTTTAACGTTACATGCTTTTTCGTTATACAAATTAAAAAATCAAAATGCAAGATGCTAATTGTTAAAATGAATCTGTTTCAAGAAAACAAATTAAATATTACGAATTTCGTGCAATATTGGAAAGATAAAGCAGCATTTCGCGTTAAAATCGTTTCATAATATTAAGAATTCCGCTGTGAAAGAACTAGTTCGTGAGGTAATTACACAATATAATATATATTTTGGTTATATTTCTTATAATTTATTTTATATATCAACCTAAAATTTATATTAATTACAAAATTAGCTCGAACATCATCGAGAAGTCGATTTTCATAGCAATATTATCCGTTTTTGTGGGATTACAACTTCAGAACAAGGTATAAATTTTTCATAAAGTTATTAAGAATATGCATTGACTATTTACATTTTCTTTATATATATATGTATCTTTTTTTCTATTTTTTTTTAAAAAATATCAAAAATAATTATTTAGTAAAACAAAATTATCAATTGAAAAAATATTGGACTAGTAATGGAATATGCCGACGGCGGTAAACTTAGATAAGCTTACTTGGGGTGATAAATACAATCTAGCATTCCAGTTAGCTAGTGTTGTATCATGACGAGGGAATTGTGCATCGTGATTTGGTAATTTGCAAAAATATTTCTAAATATCATTACAATAATATAATTTTAATTTTTTTTTTTTTTTTTTTTTTTTTTTTTTTTTTTTTACAAAATACAAATAGCATTCCGGCAATATATTAATTCATCAAGGTATTATTAAACTAGCCGATTTTAGATTATCGAAAAGGATTGAAGCGGCATCTAATCAGTCAAATGTTTTTGTAGTAATTCCTTATATAGACCCAAAAATTTTATTAAACGAAGAATAAGTGAGTGTACATCTCAACCATGTAAACTAAATTAAAAGGTTGACGTTCGTCCAGCAATGAACCAAGTAGTTGATAAATTAAATGTAAACAAGCGTAACTGAAATGAATGATTGATTAAAAATCAAATCTTCAATTATCAGAGCAGCAACTTCATTTGAATAGTATTGATGCTTCTTCTAGTATTAATGATCAAATATTTCTGGAATTATTGAAATTAAGAGTTAGAGACAAATAATAAAGTAACAGATATTATTTATGATACTAATAAGGATGACATATTAAACATCTCAGGGGATTACAAAAGTATCGAAAATTAAAATCTCTTGAATGCAGTTATACCCCGACTCCTTAACAACTCTTTACTGTACTGATGCTCTATTAACAAATTTACCATATTTACCAAACTTGTTAACAACCCTTATACGCAAATAACAAGCTTACCAACTTTACCTAACGCCTTAACAGAACTCCGCTGTTATGAAACTCATATAACTAGCTTACCAACTTTACTCGATTCTTTAAAAGAACTTTACTGCTTTAAAACTTCATTAACAATCCTCATCTGTCTCGTTAATGACTCTCTGGTGCTTTAGTACTCAGTTAACTAGTTTACCAACCTTACCTGATTCCTTAATTTTTCTTAACTGTCGTAATACTCAGATAAAACTAAAGATTCTCAACTCTCTGTAAAAATATTCCTTACCAACTTTTTTTTTAAAATATCTTCTACAAATTATGTAAATATCTGGTTTTTTATTATATTCCTTTCACATTTTTGTATAAGTTATTTTTATACTTGAGTACAAACTTGTTTTTCCTAATATTAAATTATATCTCTCTTATCCAAAATATAGAAAAATATTATGTTTAGAAAAATAAGTAAATTCCATTGGAAATGGTTAAAAAAAGGAAACATTTAAAGGTATTGGTGTTGGAAGAGAAAATAATTTAGAAATTCGGAAAGTATCCTCGTCGTCATAACATCAACAAAAAAGCTTAAAAATATTCGATGAATTTTTGAATCAAAATCAATTATAATTGTCGTCCGAAACAAATGTTCTAATGATGTAACGAACGAAGTAATTTGGTGAAGGATTCCATGAAGCTCATTTTTTTTCGTGTTTGTAGAAATATTGTATTCTCATAATTAAGTTAATTTGTCAACTCTAAATTTAATTCGTCCAGATAAAGTCTATGTAAATTTAACAACACTTTATTGTTCAACCATAATATATGTACCATTTACAAAAAAGTTAAAGCTTATTTATACAAAATACTTCGTAATCACCACAAAATTTCTCAGGTATAAATCTTATATCTCCACCGAACACGTGACCAAAACCTAAAAACAATTTATAGACGAAATCAATACCGTTATTATAACCTACCTAAATTACAATTGAAGGACAGTTTAATTTTTTAAATTTTAAATATGGGATCTTTGCAATAGAAAAGGGGGAAACGGCTGAAAAAAATAAAAATTGAGATAATGCTAAATCTGAACATATTTTGACCTAAAAATCATATTTGGCATATAAAAGTCAAAATTGATTTTTTCTGGCTGTTTCCCCCCTTTCTATTGCAAAGGTCCCATATATCTATCAGCATTATATTCCATCGCCCAGATGAATCCATACAAATGGAGTGGATTATATCCCACGATTTGTAATGAATCTTTAATTTTACAACAGTCCTTCGGTTAATTTAACAAATGCCGTTGTTAAAGAACATATTGTTGAGGTAATTAAAAAATATAATTTATTTTCAATCTATTTAATATGTAGATATTATTGCAGCTTATAATAATTTAGCTTGAACTTCAAAGGAACTTGAATTTCATAGTAATGTGGGAAGATTTCTTGTGTTTTTTTTGACTAAAATTAAGATCTTATTGTATTACAACTAATAACATCAAAAAATTAAAATGCAATATTAATAAAACATTCACAGAACCTGGCAAATCTTGGTATGAATTTTTATAAAGATATCTATCTGTGTGTTTCCGCGATAATGGAGTCGTAGCCGTAGAATTATCGAGAAATTCGACTTCACCGGTTTTAAACTATTTTGCAAAATGTTCAGAAGCCCTATGTTTCTAGCATATTTTAGCAATGAATCAGAATCTAAATCTTTTTAACAAAATTAAGATCTTATTGCATTTTATTAACAATTTCTGTACTTCCACAAAATGAATTTAATAAAGGACTTTTCTTATATTTCTGAAGCCTTATCTAAAGAGCAATACGATTATTGATTTCGCTTTTCAAAATTTCTTTTATTGGCCAAATCACAATTACGTGTATAAATATAGCTTAAAATTAATAATCAAATTAAACAAATTTTCCATATTTAGGTATAATTATTTGCAATTTTTACAGTGCTTGAATTATTTTCCAAAGAGTTTCAGGGCACAGTCAATAAGGAAAGTAATCCCGGAATGGACGTTATTCGGACATTCCCGAACATTTTATAATGCCTTTCGATAGTATTATTTATAGATCCAATTCCAGCTTCAATAATAACTACGTTATAGAGGTTGGAACCGGTTAAACGATTAACATGTTAACCGGTTATAGATTTTTTTTTAACCGGTTAAAATATCTGAATTTAACTCCGGGCCGAAATTCAATTTCCGGCCAGAATTGAGAATATTATGATTGCAAAAATGTTTTCTAACTCCGGTCAAATTTATAGTACTGGCCTAAGTTAATGAAATTCCTTAAATGCGAGAATATTAGAGTATTAATTTTTAACCGGTTAATTAACCGGTTAAAGAATTTTTGGTCGGTTCCGACCTCTACTACGTTAGGATGCGAAAAAGTTATATAATTTTTAACTTAAGTATCACAACCTAAAGTTTGTAATTTGGAAAAATTTTTTTGGTGAGCATTTTTTATGATTGGTGGCTTAAATCGGTAACTAAAAAAAAAATAAGGTTTTAAAAAATTGATAATAATAAATAAAAATAAAATAAATAAATAAATAACTAAAATGAGCATTACTTTTCGCAACAATTACATTTTGATTTCTAATGCGCGCATAAATCTATAATAAAGAAACGTACTTATGGTCTTAAATCTTTATTACTGTCAAAACATTTTTTTTTTTTTTTTTGTTGAAATTCAATTTTGATAAAAACGCGCCCTATTTTAAATCGTTTCCTGTTGATCTACCTAGATTTCCTTAAAGACTTACTGGTTGTGACTTAATAATTTTATATAATGTAAATGAAAGTTTAAGATTTAACTATTGTAAGATATAATAAACATTTGTGATTTCTCCAAATAAAATTATTTTGTCAAAAAAAAAAAAAATTAAGCAAGCATTAGAATAAGGAGCTATTAAAATCGGTTCCGATAAAAAGTTTATTCATTATTATATTTTGGTTTAACGATCATTGAAATACTTCATGATATAGAATCAATTTTGGAAAAGTATCAACTAGAAAATGCGAACCCATTTTAATTCTTTTTCGCATGATTTAATTAATTATTGCGGACCTCTAAATGATTGCTTGCAATCGGTTTGATTTCTTGTGAAAGTGATAAATTTATCACTAAATAATAGAGGCAGTGCAGCTAGTTAACCTTACTAGGTATTTTGACATTGAGATGTTTGTCTTCGTAGCGGAAGCAGTAGAAGAAGCCTTTCAGTACAATAAGGAGTTTAATTGCAACGAACGATCCAAACATGTAATAAGGATTGAGTACCCTGTGGCTTTAACATTCCAGAATAAGGAAAGACTTATCTTATTAAGTAGTCACGATCTTTTATGAACTTCATAATAAATTAATAAATTATTTATATTTGGTAAAAAATTTTCTTTTACATCTACAAAATAAATATTGTATCTTTTGCCTTGAAAAATGCTATATAACTAATTAGTAAAATTAGTTACGTATCGTTTATTAAATCACTATAAAAAAAGTTACATTTTTCAATTAATAAAAATCACTAAATTAAACTAGGGGAACGTGACCGTTATTAAGTCGGATCGATCTTAACTAAAAAAAATTCATACTGGTATTTGCGTTATCTGGAAAGCCATTCAATTATCGAGCGGGCGACACTTTGCAGCGTAGAACTATATAGTTCTTCACTTCGTTCCAGACTAATAAATTTGAAATTTTGTTTTGATCAATTTATTATCAAACCCAATGATGTAAGTAATAAAAAAACTCAAGTAAAATAAATTTAACGGAACGACTTGGATACGATTTAGCTGTAAGAAATAATAATATAAAAAGATACGTCATATTTTTGTTGGTGATGGATATAGTTTTACTGTGGAATCTCAAAATAAAAAATTTTTTTAAAAGAATATTCTCGAATAAATTATTTATAAAAAATAGAAGAATATAAAAAGATAAGCTAGAAGTATGACGTATCTATTCGAACGAAAGGTATAATGTGTCTCTCTCCTAAAGATCAGAGCAAGATTAGCTGTAATACCGAAAATATAAATATAATGTTAAATTATTAAATACATTTGTAGAGATAAGTTATCTAAAATTTAACTTGACTAATAAAAATTTACTTGACCAACAAGAAATAATTGATGAGAAAAAATTATATACTTGTTTTTAAACGTCCCAAGTACCGAGAGCATTGAAAACTTTTTGCAACGGTTCCTTAAAGAATTTCATTTCTTCAGGAAACGATGCTTGAAGCTTTTTTTCCGCCTGTTCTAGTGTTGGAGATTTATCCCCAAGGAATTCGTCGTTACTTCGAATTTTCATCAATATTAGCAGTTCGTAGTCATAGAGTGACATATTAACACTTTTTAAAACAGCTTCCAACTGTAAAATAGATTCTTTTTCCCAATCAGCGTAGTTTTCCGTTTCCATCCTAATTTTCTTATAAACAGCAAATTTTACAACGGACCATACATTTGCTCCTAACTTCAATTGTAATACCATATTAAAAAACGTAATCCAGTCTCTATATTCACTTAGAGCATTTTTATTTTCCAACTTGTTTAATAAGTTTTCCACGAGAGTGATAAGGCCCTTAGTGATGGCGTTCATTTCTTCCATCATGACTATTAAATTTTTTGTGTTATCGTTTAGGCTTGCAAGGTTACTCGCACAATCCATCAAGTTTTCGTCATTAATGTTATCCTCCATGTCTTTCCTAAGAATTTCATTCTCGTCACGTCTATTTTTAAAGGATTCGTTGAGGTTCAAGTTTCTTTGCTTATAACTATTAAGCTCGGTCTTTGCAATCTCAATCTCCATAGTTTAGAAAACAAGGCGAGTATTTGTTTAGGATTATGAGTGTTTACTTCGTGACTATGAGTAATATATATACTCGTGACTAGTGCTCCGAGCCGGTCGAGTCGACCCGGGTTGATCGACCCGACTCGAATTTTTTCTCGAGTCGGGTTTATCATTTTTATGACACGAGTCCTAATTCGATAAAACCCGTCGGGTTCGGGTCACGTTTTTCCTTGACCCGGGTGACCCGGATGATCAGTGATCTAATTTTTCGTAATATAAATTACGCGCTAGACTAATTTACGTTACGCGACTTGAATTTGTAAACAAATAATATATAATGAGTGAAACTATAGACATTACCAATATAGACGTTACCGAAAGTTCTAAAAAACGATTACGGAGTGAACTTTTTGCCAAAGAACTTTTTGAAGAGAAAGTTCTTCCGCCGGAACATAAGTTTTCAAGTACACATCGCGAAGTTCGTTGTCTTAATTGCTCGTATGTATTCTTTTACATTTTTTAAAAAGAAAACAGTATATTATGTAAGTTTTTTATATCTTTTTTATTTAAAAATATTTTAGAAGTCATAAAACATGGCTTCGCAAAATTGGTGATTCAAATACAACAAATCTTTGGCGTCACTTAGAACGTCATCACCCTGATAAAAATCCAAAAAAAATAAAGCACTTAATAAATGAAGGACAAAGCACATTAGATGAATTTTTGAATGTAGAGGGAACGTCGACTGATGTATGTATTGTATTATAAACTATTTTTTTTTATATTTATCTTTATTAATTTATATTTGATATTCATTAAGTTTACACAAGAAGACTTTCGTAAATTTATTACCAAATGGATAATTACTGATGATCAACCATTCACAACACTTGAAAACAAGTATTTTCAACAAATGATAAAATTTTTAAATCCAAATGCATTAATTCCTTCAGCAGATACATTAAAAAAAAATATAATGGAAATTTTTGAAAAGGAGCAAATAAAAATGAAGAAATCTTTTCAAGTGAGTTTTAAACATTATATAAAATATATAAAAATATTCTTTCAAAAAATATTTATATTACATTATATTTTGACAGAATATACCTGGGAAAATTTCATTTGCTTTAGATGCATGGACATCTACAAATGGTTATTCTTTTTTAGCAATTACAATACATTGGATTACAAAAGATTGGGAACTTCAAGATAATTTACTTGACTTTATAAATCTTTGTGGTCCCCATTCTGGTGAAAATCTTTGTGATGCTTTTGTACAAAGTTGTAATGAATTTGGAATTTTATCAAAGGTAAAAAATTTAAAAAAACTTTTTTTTATTTTATAATTAATTATTTTTTTATAATTATATATTAATAAACAGATTTTCTTTTTAGATTTTTACAATCACAAGTGATAATGCTGGAAATAATGATACATTTATGAAGGAATTGGAAACCATATGTCAAGATAATAATATTTCTTTTAATGCTATTAATGCTCATTGTCGTTGCATTGCTCATATTATGAACATATCTGTACAAGAAATTTTAAATAAAATTAAAGTAGGAGAAATACAAATTGAAGATGATATATTAAGTAATATAGATATAAATTTAAATACTGGAGAAATAATTCCAAAGGTATATTTATTTTTTTTATAAATTATTATTTAATTTAATTTTATTATTATATTAATTATTATTTTTAATTAATTAGCTTCGTAAACTTATAGTTAAAATACGATCTTCACCACAACGACGAGATCGTTTTACACGTCATGCTGAAGCAGCAGGTCTTAAAAATCTTAATCTTATTTTAGATATTAAGACAAGATGGAATTCAACTCATGATATGCTTAATAGAGCTTTTGAAA